>JAGYYO010000314.1:0-10663 GCA_021441625.1 Diophrys sp. 3 WChen-2021
TGTTTTATTAGTTTTTATGTTAATTTATTGAAAGGACATTGGAGGTCTAATTATTCTCTTAATAGAACTTTAATCTTATTAATAATTATGTCATATAATCAATTCCCTGACTATCAGAGACCTAGAGCTGTCACCATTAGAACTCAAGTGTCAAGAGAGTTACCATCATGCTTTCAGATTAATAGTGTGCCGAGGAAAGCGTCTGCAGATGTTGAACATAAACATCATGCAAAGAAAACTATGCCTTAGTAGGTGAGTGGTGTATCTCATGAATTCGGACTCACCAACAACCATTAGATTCAGTCTCCTTACGCTGTTTAAAATCCTTACAGGAAACTGTAATCATCATCTTCTTTTTTCCTTTTTTGAGATGCAACAATTTCACTTTGTAATTTAATTTAAAGACTGAAGACGTTTTCAATAATATAGTTCACAGTACCAGTCCCCCAACTTCCGCTCTGAACACCACGAGCAAGCAAAGAAAGAGCGCCTTCTGCGGGGTTCTCATTCCGTCAAAACCATATCTCAACTATCTGCCAATAAAAAAATAGATATGATGACCTTTAAAAACGTTGACCGCAATCTTCTCTCTACCAAAGATAACACTCTCCTCACTCGCAAGTCCCTCAACAATGATGTATTCTCCGGTGTTGACCTTAAAGGATTTGTAGATCACAAATTACGAGACAGTGAACCAGCAGATGGATTCATAAAATTACCTTAACTTCCAGTCAGGAGTTACAACACTATCCTTGACAGAGAAGAAGTCAGAGTTAAACCAGATGTACCTATTGAGGCTACTACTTCATTTAAAGAGTAGTATAATAGACTAAGGAGTGTCAGTCCAAAAGCATTTAATAAGTAGAAGGGCATCTATCAATCAATTAGGTGAAGGAGGGTGGAATGGTAGAGGGATTGGATTGAGAGGAAGGATAAGTATTTAATGTGTTGATTGATGATGGCTTTTTACATTATGCTGATCTGGAAAGTGGTTATGGCTTGTTAGGTTTCTGTTAGATCTAAATCAAATAGACCTTAATGGTTAGATTAGAGGAGGGATTTATGTTCTATCATGTTGTAGTAGCCTTGCATTTGATAATTTAATGCAATCATAGCATAGGTAAAGAGAGTAAGACGGCCTATTGAAACCAGAGCTGACAAAGCACGTTCTACATTCCAAGCCATCCAGTCATGTTATGAGTGGAATCAGCAGCTAATTTGATTTCATAGACATACATATATCAATGTGAAAGTGGCATAAGTTGTTTTGGTTCATTTTCAAACTCATTTTAGTTGTTCTTTTTTAATTTAAATCCATATTTAATTATAATTATCCTTGCATTTCTTCAACAATATTAGATGTTAATTTAGATTTGAGAGTTCCTATATATTCAGTATAAGTTACTATTAAATGATCTAGAGTGTTGAGGTCATAGTCACTCTCTGCAATGATTAGAGATACCATTAAACAATCATTTAAAATTCCATATGATCACATTGGAAGGCAAGTCTTTCTGAGTAGTGCCCTCAAATTTAGAATCAACAAAGTATTTATGCTATGGCAGGAAATCTATTTTCAATATTTTGGCTAAGTCTCTTTAGTGGATAAAAGGCACTACTTTTGCCAAAAGTGAAACAAATGATAATGTCTTGGGAACTTCACAATGTAAATAAAACTCTTTGGGTTGTTTTGAATTGAGAATTTCTTTTATTGATTCAGATATTGCGAGACTATTAAAAAATATAATATGAATAATTTCAACTGAGTCAGGCAATTTTCCCATGAATTGCGATGGTAAAGTGATCTTTTCTAGGTTAATATATTCAGAGAAATCAAATCTTAAATCATCTTTATGTAAAAAAGGTATTATTTTAGTTATTATATCCTTATTATAGGGAATTATTTAATTAACTATGGAAGCCACTCTGTTTGAACAACCATTTAATATCAATTTGAGTAAAATTACGAATTTGCAAGAACCTAATTTTAGAGAATTGAAGGTTTTTGAGAAGTATGTCTTTTTCAAAATAAGATATTGAGTAAATTAAGTAAAATATTGATCTTTAAAGAATATTGATTGAGTTAAAGTCAAAGTATGCGCGAACTTAACTATTAGTATTTGGTAATAAAGCTTAATTGAGAATAATTTAGCGTTCTAAAGAGTTGAAAGGAGGTTACTTATGTTTTACTCAAGATTAAAGATAGATGAAAGAATTAAGTTATAAAGGTTCAACATTGTTACTTAACTTGAGGATAACTGAGGGCAACACACATTGAGCCAGTTTGGAAAAAGTGAAGGAAACAAGCTTGCTTAGGGTTTCCTAAGATAGCTATGAGCTATTTATGTGTCAATGTAACAGAAGGAAGCTCTAAAACAACATTACGATAGCTACAACACACTTCGAATTGATCTATGAATCATTGATGTATAAGCTTTGATTGGGATTTTTTTTGAATATTTTATTGGATATGATAAAGATTGAAAAGTACGTAACTAGAATAGATTCAAATGATTATTCAAATATTCATTTAATAATTTAGTTAATTATAGAAATCAAAAACTAGAAGTGGGTGGCTCTTCAGACGTCTTACAGGTCAAAATAGTTTAAAAAGCTCAAGAGGCAGTGGCCAAAGGCTTTTTGGATTGAGATTTATTTGATGGTCCTGATCCTCTCTTCAACAACATGAGAGATGCGCTTGAGTGTTTGACTGAGAGGTAAGAGAGTCTGTACTTACCCTCGCGTTAAGTTAAGTATCCTGTGTTTATGTCTCCTTGCTTGAACATGGCAAAGAACTTCTCAACTGGTCATGCTGTGAAAGAGTAGGGTGCAGTGAAGCACACTTTTATCCCCTCTTTTGCGATTAAATTCATGATAGCTTTAGTCTTATGCACTGAGGCGTTGTCAAGCAAATAAACGTAGCTCTGCTTCCAACTTGGGTTTTCGAGGTTCAGACGAAGCGTAAGACATTGCACGAAGCACAAGAAACTGTTACTTGTATTGCTTCCCTGAAGAATTGAGAAGTATGTGTCCCATAGAGAGATGACTGCTGCTATGACTGTAATGCCACTGATCCTCTAGTTTACTGCTTTGTTGATACTGCATCCTTTTTTCACCCAAGCTCTTTTACGAAAGTCAATGAAAGGAATATTAGTCTCATCAATGTTGATTGACTATTAAATGAGAATGCGTGTTTTAACGGATAAATTCTTCTGAGAATTTCTGCCTTTGAATCTTATTCAATTCATTAATTGCATTCACGTTCACGTGCTTGATGCTTCTGAATGAATACCCTAGTTTTAGTTCAGTCTCATCAGCTTAACTTACCTTTTATTTTCTTTTGTTATTTAGTTCTCTTTTGCTTCATCATCTAAAGATAATTAACACTGTTACCCAGATGCATTTACATTGTCAATTCCAGTTGACTTCTCTTCGAGCTGTCCTACTTCTATAGGACCTTCAAGTTCTTCTTTCTTTGGGCGACCTCGTTTTTTCTTGGGCTCCATTTAAATAATGACGTCTTTATCAATGCCTATTAAAATTTAAATTTTAAATAATAAATCTCAGCCACTCCCTAACACTCCCTTTCTTTTAAATATATTAAACCAAACATCACACTCTCTCACTTCTTATAAGGTGACATTTTAGCATAAGGTTTTATTACACTTCCAATAGAGGCTCTGGATCAGGTTACTTTATTTTATACTTACCTCTATTCTTTTGTTATTTTCAAATAGGTTATTTTAGTCTTTCATTTTCTTCTTTTAATTTAATAGTATAGGTAGACTAGGATATCTCTCCTTCTTTCCCTTCCTCCAACTCTCTTAGTTCTTTTTCTTGCTGCCTCAGGCTTTAGTTAAATATCCCTGTTCCTTTTTCTTCTTTAATATTAATATCAATGTACTTACTACTAATAGACTTAGAATTCTTAAATACTTCACTGAGAGGAGATGTGTATGCCAGGTTCCCAAAGGACCCTCTCCCATTAGCTTCCGGACTTCCCCTAATGGACTACCCACATCAATCCTTTCGATGGCCATCCTGTATAGGAATGGTTTGCTACCAGCTGTCGAAATACTTGGTTATAATTATAATTAAGCAAAGACATTAATCAATTTTAATACCGCCTCACTCTGGCATTGCTTTTTCTTCTTTTTCTTATCTTTACTTTTAATCACATATGGGGATACTGCATGATCAAATGGGCAGCTTTCCTCATATCATGTGGGAAGCCGGGGGAACTCTTGAGAACATTTGAGTTTTTGTTTCGGCGTCGACGGGCCCAATTTTTCCGTCGGGGCTTGGGAATCCTCCATTTTTTATTTGGAGACATTTCCGTCTATTGTATGGAAAGACCATGGAACCTGAAATATTTTCTGCCCCCAAAGATGTCCTCAATTTTTTGTCTTGGGGGCGGCCATCTTTATTGAAATTATATAATTTCATATTTCCATATGATATAAGGAAAGGTAATCGATCCTAATGTGGAATTTCCATTGAGTCATCAGTGACCAAACAGAGATGATTGATGACTCTGAAATAGTTGGTTAGAATTGGGGTATGATAACCAATCAGGCTCATTGACCGTGGTTCAGGCTCTATGTCCTGACTCGGGAACACCTTCATGGTAGACCACCGAAGTTGTTGTTGTAGGTGGTATTCAGGTAGGTTATCGAGATCACACATTATCCTATATCAAGGGATTACGATGCATTTCGCTATCGATGCCCAAGTTATAGTGGAGAATATTTCTCTACCTTTCCTTAACCCGCCACTGGGTAAGCATGTACTTTCAGAGACTACATCTTACTCGTAGAACTGAGTTCTTGCCATCCCGCAGCATCCACCTTTGGCAGGGAGCAAATCCCTTAGTGTCTCTCCAATTAAGACGGTCCGGTCCCTGCCCCGGTATTAGTGGAGAAGCCAGTGTCGCCTCTCCAACTTTATCCACAGAGAGATAAGATTATTAAATTAGAAGAATGTTCTAGAAGTTCGGCGCGCACCCCCTTCATCTACTTCGGTGGGGGACTCTCCACCTACCCTATTGACTGTCAGTGCTCCAGAGGAGTATGCAGCTGTAGCAGCCATAGTGGCAACAATTGATTCAGGTGTTTGGGGCGGGCGACTCCGAACATTAGAAATTTAATTTCTAATTTAATAATTAGGGGAAAGATTATTCTTCCTGTCAAGGATGGAATCCCATCCTATAAAATTGATTTATTAGCATTAATTAAATACGGAGGACCTTAAGGCGGTGGTAGAGATGGGATGGCTCCTTTACAGGAATGGGAGGTAAAAAATGGCAGAAGGTTTCCCTAGAGATTACAGTCTTTTCTCAATTATGGGAAAGACATTTTCTAATTATTCAATCAACAACACCAACTTAGTATTCCTAGACACACCTACTTGCCTCTTCCTCTATTCATTCATCAATTCATATAGTGCAAATGATTTTATTATGAATTATGATATAAAATCGTTTATTCGCATTTAATCTCCTATCTTTTGCATTAGTTATGTATTGAGGTGTTTTCGAATCTTTCTATTGTCATGGTGGTCTTTGGTATTTTCCGCCAATATTGATTAAATTCATTTTAAAAATAATCAAGATATCCTTATTAAGAATATCAGATTCAAACCACTAAATAAATCCAATATTAGACTTGTACTTCGCTTCTATATCATTCTCCAGAGTTATTAATAGGGGGAACAAATTCTTTATTAATAAGGGAATTGCTAAGCCATGACTCTGGCAGCATTCCCTCAGTAAGAATATGATAAGACTATGAAGGCCATTACGGTGATGGATTGCTTTATTCGTACTCAAGTAAATTCCAGCAAAAATTTAATATAATGAGCCTAAATTAAACCAATCGCTCTTAAGACCCTCAATTAACTCTTATTCTTCCCTAATTAATTCCCAAACTCAAACCTCTTATCCGAACCTCTTTGAAAAATACTCTTAAAGTCAGTTATGACTTTGTTCAATAGGTTTGATAAGGAAATCTACTCCTTTGAAGTAGATTCTTAATTCTGTTCTGTGGGACTCATATTTAATTATGGAGGCAATTATAGTGCCTCAGGGGGCAATCATAGTCCTTCAAGGCTTACGAGACATGTTGGGTAGGCCGTTGGGATCCTGAAGTGTATTTTGTTTGATAAAGACCTGGGATGCCCACCAGGATCTAGGAAGCTCCTGGAAATTTTGTTTGGATCTATCCGTTACTGGGCAAACATGGTATTAGCCCTTTTGGCCCATCCACATCAAGGGACATCTAGGGGTTTGATCCCGAGGTAATGTTTAGAGATGTCCATTCATCTAACGATGATTATTTAATGGACATCTTAGATACGAGTTATTCTTCTCACCCTTCCATTTAAGTAATTTACTTTACCTACTAAATAAATTTAGATTTGTTGGTTGGTGATAAATCATTAATAATGGACTTAATTCCTGTCCATGGATTATCATCCTTCATTCTAAGTCTACCATTAAAAATATCGGGCAGATACAATTTGCAAAGCGAAGATCGGACAGGAAATTGCCAGCAGATAAGACTCAATAATCATTCATCAACTGTTGAGTCTTTACGGGAGGCCTTAATGATTTATGATTTATGCGGGGTTGTGAGTCAATTAATCCTAAAACCGCCAAGATCATTTGCTTCGGTAAAAATAAATCTAAGGAATTAAACTGCAATGCCCCAGCAAGCGGGAAGAGGGTCTTTACCCACGTCTGATATCAGACGCACCAGAATAAGCCTCACCACATAGGTTTCCCCCATGGTAACAAGGCAGGAAGAGGGTCCCTACCTGACAGCTCTCACTGATAGCTCCAGACATGATGAAAATTAATTCAATTAAATGTCACCTCAAAGACAAATGTCTGCAGATTTAATCTGCCACAATCTCAAATGATTTGGCCTTCTGCTCGGTGCTGCCTCTTTACTAAAAAAGACAAGCAGAAATAATCCATATTTAATAAAAATGCATTCTGGCGATAATAATGAGATTTATTGGTTTTAGTCAAGCAAATCTCTGGTCTATTCCTTGATTTATTCTTTTCCTTTGGATGCATAATACATATATAAAATAATTCTATCTTCACTGCTCTTGTCTTTTTGTATTAAGGAGGCAGCCGAGAACAGTGTTATAATGCGGCAGATTTTGTCTGAACGATTTCTAACAGATTTAATCTGCTCAAATTATTTTGCAAGTTTTGAGTTCGAACCTAGAGGATGTAATCCATGGACGATAAAGTGTGTTTATCATTAAACGATTGATCTCCCTATAAATTCTACTTGTTCCTTTAAATTAAGCAATGCTAAGAAGACTTTTAAATAATTGGCTATAAGAAGGACAAACAAGCCTCAATTTAAGATATTTAAGTGACTTAAACCTATGAAAATTATTGAAAAATGAATGATAATAAATTATGTTATCTTCACATTTACAGTTTCTTATAGATGTTATTTAGTTAATTGTACGATTATCTAATTTATTAAAATTTAAGTCTAAGTATAAGCAGTGTAGGCTAATTTCGATATGAGAAGGTGATGATGATGATGATTAATCTATGAAAGGGGAGAGGGAGAATGTATCTTTGTTAGTTGGGGGTCTTATTTTTTGTTATTGGGTTGTCTTGCTGTTACTTTACATTAGCTGATTATAATCTATAGCTAGAGAAAGGATCAGGAACAGTTAAGACATCATAACTTCCTCTAAATGTTGCTTTTGAATGTAAATTTACTAAAGCAATTGATAATCTTTCTTCCCTTAATTATGAGAAGAGTTTTTCCTTACAGAGATAGTGAATTCGACTCAGTCGGATTTCATGATAAATGGTAAAAGGTGAAGTGTATTAGATGAAGAGAATG
Organism: Diophrys sp. 3 WChen-2021; assembly: GCA_021441625.1. Classification (NCBI taxonomy): domain Eukaryota; phylum Ciliophora; class Spirotrichea; order Euplotida; family Uronychiidae; genus Diophrys; species Diophrys sp. 3 WChen-2021. Next base: position 7,878 of record JAGYYO010000314.1, read on the forward strand.
AAACGGTAATACATTTAACTGTTCAAGAGATAAGCTAACATAAAAGATACTTAATTGTATATTTAATTCTCGATATGTGAAGGTACTCTTAATAGATCCGATTCGGAAACTTGATAATTAAATCTAATATGCTTTAAAGAAGGATGACTAGATGGATTGATTTTCTAGAGTTCGAAGTATTGAACTTTCATCAACTGATCTAGTATGCATGGTTCTCTCTTATAAATCAAGTACCTGTTTAAATAACAGTATTTAGGATTCTTAACTTGTTTAATAAGTTCTTTAACTTTATGTATGAATTTCACGGTTCCTGAAGATATGAAAAAATGTATTGGTAATTGTTTATTCCTTATGCCTGGTAGATTTATAAACATGATTGGACCTAAATCCTGTTCGGTCAACTCCTTTGGACCCTTAATCATAGTAAATTTCATACCGACTAGCAAACATAAACAAATTGCAGATCTCCTCAAATGTTCTAATTCTATTTCGATTCACACTCTCAAATGGCTTTAGGTCGAAATCCCTATTCGCTATACATTCTTAAGAACCTTTAACTAGTTCATATTTGTCTTCGGAAATCCTCTTCTTGATCAATCATCTCTATTGTGCCAATTCATATAAGAGTTATTTTCATCATTTTGCCATTTAATTTAAGAATCGTCTGCATGGTTAGGAATTATTAGAATAGTTAGTTATATGAATACCAACACAATATTATTAAAAATCTTTATCTTGAGGGATCTTTTAGAAATGAAGAGGTTTTTCATTAATTTAAAAGAATCCAAACTAATCAAACTTATTTTTTTTGCCTAAGTTACAAAGCAAGGGAATATAATCTAATTTCAATTTATCAATTTAATTAAACCAGGTATATTCTTATCCTTTGTAGATAATAAAGTCCTTCTTCCTTCTTCTCTCTTCAAAAATAGCAATCCAGTTCTCTTAAGTCAGCAATGTCTAGTAGTTCTCTGTTGACTTTCCTAACATCCGTAGTATAGCCATGATCTCTTTCTTACTTATGGCATAACTAAGGATAAGAAACATGCATGCTTTAGATTTCTTTAGATCTTCCATTTTATATTTAATTCAATAAGTATCCCTGTATATAAGTAACCAAATCCTTACTAAATTTATCTTACTTTCTAATAAAGAATACCACACTCCCATCTATAATCTCTAACCTAAACCTCTAATCTTTCCATCCACTCAATGTATACTTAAATGATAGTTTAACAGCATCATGTATATTATCCTCTAAATAGAACCCATACGTCCACTATAAATAATCATTATGAAGCATATTACTATACAAATACCCATACTCCTCTCCTTTGTTTATCCCTTTCCCACATTAAAACGTAACATTGTTCCCACTTGTCCCTAGATAGAATTATCCCACATCACCCATATCAATCTATTTAGGTATAATCTAATTAATAATATCAATGCCAGGTAATAATGAATTAGCATACTCCCATTGACTATTAGTATCTCTCCCTTTCGCTTATTAAAACACTTAAATAGGTAATGAGAAACTTCTACTTCCTACTATTGCTCTTGCTCTATTAAATAACTACACGTCTAATAGTAATTCATTTAGTTCACTTACTTCACTTAATATGTGTTATAATTCATGTAATAGTTAGTTATATCCTTCTTTGTGTTGAGTGATTACACGACTCTTGTATATGTTAGTCATGCGTTCATTCCATTCAAATAGGGTGTTGAAGGAGGAGGGAAGGGAAGAAAGGTAAGAGGAGAGGAGAGGGGAAGAGGGAGATTTGAGAAGGGGGTGGGAGAAGGAAGGGGAGAGTTCCATCATTAGTTAGAGGATTAGACAGATGTTGGGGATGGAGGAGGTGTATGTGGAGTTAGAGAGGTGGGAGATTATGGGGTATTTGAAGGGGAAATCATCAAATGGAGTGATTATGTACTCAATAGGTATTCTAAATGATATCTAATTAGCTTAAAAGTCTTAAGTAGCTTCTGTATAGAATCCTGTTACATCTGAATACTTGAGAGTTAGTCCTTCTGCATATTCATCAACCATCTTTCTATAGAATGCTTCTTTATCAAATGTAAGCACCAGTAGAGGTAACAAAGCCACTAAGATATTCTTCATATTTAATTATCTTTTCTCATTTCTCTGACAGAACCCGAGCAGAGAGAAAAGCGAACAAGCTATATGGAAACTCAGAGTTATAAGGAGGCAGAGATCTATCTAACTTGGCATCATATGTGCCTACAAATACAAAATGGGCAGAGAGTTACATATCTAACTCTCATAAGAAAAAAGAACTCTAGAACTCAACCCGTGGAGTCATCAATCATTACTGTTGTGTCACTGATGACTCGATGGAAATTCCACCATAGGATTGACCTTTCCTAATAATATGTGGAAACCTAAAATTAAATAATTTAATAAAGATGGCCGCCTCCAAGAAATAAAAATGAGAACATCTTTGGGACTGAAACTTTCAGGTTTCCATAGGACTTTCCAGATCAGATGAGGAAAGACTCCAGATGAAAAATGGAGAATTTCAGCCCCGAAGGAAAATTTGGGCCAGTCGAATGTCAGACCAAAAACCCCAAAGTTCTCAGAAGTTCCCCTTGACATGTTCCCACACTTTATCAGGAAAGTTGTCTCCTCAATATGACAGCCCCTGAATAGTAGTAGTAGAAATTGAATAAATAATTCAATAAAATGGACTCATTTTTAATCATGAGTTGGAATTAATTAACAGGCCGGGAATTTTGCTAAGTCTCAGTAATGTTCGGCTCAA
>JAGYYO010000315.1:0-10639 GCA_021441625.1 Diophrys sp. 3 WChen-2021
GAAGTATTAGAAATTGGTGAATAAATAAAAGAGAGAATTGCTGACTTGTTCAATGAAGAACCTTAATGCAATTGTTAATCAATTTATTTACTATATTAGAATATAATCTCTCAATAAACTACACATGGAAGAATACCGTGTCATTCTCTGCTTATTGGATTATTACTTTGAGATCTTGTCTTGTGGTAGGCTGGTCTACACTTATATAATAATAGTCATCCTAAGAACGGTAAGCTTCTATCAGCACAGAGAGAGGAATTCATGCTTCTGAATGATTCTTTAGTTCAGGGAGAATGCCAGTTACACTGATGATCAAATTTTATATCTAGATACACCTGGAACTTAGGCGATTGGAATACTAGGAATAATGGATGGACGACTGATGATACATGAAAGAAGGCATGGGACGCTATATAACTTTCAAATGTCTCTAATGGGAATGGTCAGATGCACTAATAAGCCAGTTTAACTAGTAAGATTAATGATTGAGAGATATACCAGATACTACATAAATCCTCTTGAAAGAAAGGAAAAACAGCAAATAAGATGGCCTTGATTACCCAAAAATTGAAGAAGCCAATCACTGAATCAATTACGTGCACTTGGTCGACCATGAAAAGGTTAAGAGAGAGTATAATTCTACTATCAGGTAATCTAAAAGAGAAATGATGACTCCCCAGAAGTGATAGAAGATAGAACTGGCAGAGTATATCAATAGGATGCAATAAAGCCTGAGCAAGTCACTAAAAAGAAAGGATAGAAACCCAAATATCTAGGAACATAATACAAATGGGACAACAATACTGACACCATTAAGAGAAACTTGAATAGAGAGACAGAGAAGGAGAAAGAATCAACTCATAGGCTCATCAAGGGAGCTGCTCAAAGTATCCATCATTATATAGTAGGTAAATGTTTACAACATGGGTTGTTCTAACATCAATACAAATGCAAAGTTGAGGCCTCTGACAAGCCAGGGACTACATGAAATGGTACAAACCAAAAGGAAAACACATGTAATTCAGTCAGTAAAGGACGAAAGAGGAAAGGCACATGAGAAGGTAAGAATGAATGTCAAGACACTAATAGTAGGAAAGTAAGCAGAACTGTAAGTAGATGAAGTTTAAGGAGTAGAGATTCAACCTATTCACATTGATGGAGAACCATATGATAGGAAGGAGAGGACATAACAAGGTGATGCAGAATGATTCAGTCAAAGATTGGAATAGCAAGTCAGACAAAGTTAAAAGCAATGGAAGAGAATAATCAGACAGACAGGGATGAATGAAGGCACTTTCTAGTCTTTCATCAACATTATAGGTATTAGTAGATTATAAGTATTTTATAATTAATGAATTATTTATTGTTCTTCTCTCTTTCTAGATTGTTTATCTTGATTGATTTGAGATATTAAATGTCTGACGTGGAATTGGAATCCACTTGAGTTGATACCTCTTTCGACTTTTAGGTTAGTGTAAGAGGAGAAAGTTCTTTGTCTGAATATTGATCAGTAAGAGGGACACCTTAAGATTGTAATCCAAATGAGAGAATATTAGTAGGTAATGAATGTTTTACATGAACTAAGGTTATCAAGAAAGAAGACTAGAAGCAACTCAAGAGAAAGGATGTGACTCAAGGGAGTCTGAGAAGGTGTTGGATAATAGTAGTATAAATAAGATTGCTAATATGTGAATGGCAATCTACTGTTTAATTTAGTAATTAGTATTATTGGGAGGATAATAACCTTACTGATAGGAAGGACCACTATAGCTCCTCATTCTTCATCAACCGAATAAATCTCTATCAATCTTCATATTTAAATTCAAATCCATTTCTCTTATCCTAATCACCCATCTACTCCTTCTCTGCTCAATAATTATATCCCTTTTCCCAGTCAAATCACCAAAGTCACTTTCCTTTATCTATAATACATCTCTTCATTCAATTCACTCTGTTTTCCTTCCATTTCTTTTCTCCTTATTTGACTAATTTACAAATCTACACCTACTTACCTATCCATACTTAATAAAGCAATCCTAAATTAACTATATAATTCAATTACTAATCTTAATATATAGTAGGTTAAGTATGTAATGAAGAATCAAGAGATGTAATAACATAATGGAGAAATTAAGATTGATTTAAGTAAGTGAAAACATAGAGACAGTGGAAGGTCTAATGGGAAGATATGATGAGGGGGTTGTGAGGGTCAACGTTGTCGAAAGGGTCATTGTATTCAATGGTGGGTTTAGATTTGGATGTGGGTTTTGGTGTAGAAGTCGAGAGTGGATTTGTTAGTTTAAGGATTGCCTTATGAGGGATACTTGGTCAGTTGAATGTGCTATGTTGGAGTTATACATCCAGGATTGATATTGCTGGTTACGGGAACTTGAAGAAGAAAACAGTTGGCATTTAAAGTCAAATCCAAAGTGCATTAACTGAGCAGACTTCATATTTCTTTATACAATAAGTTGAATTCGCTAAATAAGAGCTCAATAATCACTGCATAAAAATAATTACAAAATGGTCCTCGTTTATATGGATAACTCCAATAATTCAGAGATGTCAATTCAGAGAATGATGTAAAGGATAAATCTTTGATAAAGTCTGGCTTCATTCTTCTTGACAACTTCATGAGTAAGTAGAATTTGGATACTATCTGGTAGTACTTCCGATTTCTACTTCTGTGTTTTTAATATCTGATGCTATCTCAATGATCCATTCCTGAGTAAACTTAATCAAACATTATGATCTCAACACTCAACTCAGCTTTAGGTATGTCAATAGGGAAACAAACTGAATATTTCTCTTGATCTATCTTAACATTTAAATATATCATGTTGGCTAAGGTCATCTCATCTGATGATGGGGTTGATGTCTAGAGAGTGATCTCTGCTGGGTCGCATATTGGAATTCCAGTAGCTTCAACTCCCTCTGCTAATTCTTCAGTATCATCTACTGGAATGTAGAGTTTAGTCAAGTCATCTCTCTTTCTATTGAGACTTTAATTGTGACCTTAGAGAGCGGATGAACCTAGGAGGTATTCAACTTGGCAGTTATATCTCGGGTTCTTTCATTTAGACATGACATGTTCTTTATATACATCATTAATTTGTAATTCAATCTAACTCTTACATCAGCATATGACAGATAACATCTGCTTGAAAGAGTCTGATATGTTTCAAGCATACTATGCAATTTAATATTCTTATTATCTTCATTTGCAACTATCTGTCAGTAGAGGTTGTCTTTACTGAAGTGTGTATTCTTTTGAATACTTTGATGTGGATATTAAATGAGTTAGAGTAATTAGATAATAAACTCTAATATATATGATGCCATCCTACATCTCCCATATCTCCCAATGTCATCAATAGTATGCATTTATAGAATTCAGCATTCTCACTTGGGTTTGTCTCTGTTATCACTCTTTCAGTTTAGAGGAGCACTTCAGAGGTTTAAGAATTGATTGTATCTCATGCTCGTCTGAGCATAGTACCGGGCAAAAGTCTTAACCATTTGGTTTTTAAATTTATAGCCTTGATTGGATCTCTAGGTGAGTTATGAATTAGACTTCACTTGTTGCACCTCTGATGAGATGAGAGTAGTAAGTAGCATCAAGTAGTCAGCTGATTCCGTCAACCAGGGATTCATATCATAATCTATAATGTTATGCATAATTAAACTCATTTTTAATGAAAGAGTAAAATAAGAGTAAGACATACAGTCTAGTATGAACATTTACAACTTCATCAATAGCCTGCCTCAACCTAGAGACACTTATATGTAATCTAATCATTTAAAAAGCACAGTTAAGTTAATTAACAAACCATAGATCCTAGATCTAATCTAATGATGAGATTTCCAGTTTCTTTAAATAATACCCATCCCTCTATATTAGCTCATTACTTAGCAGCCCAAGCATCCCCAACTCTAGTAGTTTAAAAATAAGGAAACAACCAATCATCATCAATACTCATTTGTGACATCAATCATAATCTAAATCAACAACTCATTATTACAATGAACATTGTAAAGCTTTACTTACCATTTAGTTCTTTGAACTCTCAGATCTTGAACAAGAAGCAATTATAAAGAATGATCATTTAGCTGTACGTATGTTAAGAATGTCTATTTATAATATGGGTTACTGTTGTTTCAGTAAGCTTAATCATGACTTACCAAGAGGAGTTGACAAGTTTATGATATTCTTCTTGTTGTGGAGAATTATTTAATTTTTTAAAGAGATTATAGTGTTGATTTGAATATCTGTGATGTCAAGGATAATCTCTAATGAGTTAGAATGTTTTAGAGATCTGGTTATGTTAATAAAGTTCTTATTTCTAATTCATTAATTTTAATCAGGAAGATGAACATAGATAAATGCATTTAGGTGTGCAAATGCAATGTAATTAAGTGTTATTAAAGATATTCTCTGTGTTAGTGTCCCACCATGTGAATGATAATACTCCTTCTTTTCTCTTTAAGAAATAAAATCAACAAGTACTCTCAAAGTATTATCCTCTAGTGTCACAACAATGTTATGAGAGTGTCCTTAATTAAAATACTAATTACACAATGAATCATCTCTCACTAAGAATACAAACTTCTCCCATTCTCCATCAAACCCTTCTCTAATAGATCTAACCCTGTAACAACTTTGCTACTCACATCCCCTATCAATGTCTTATCTTTCATGTAATCTGAAGAAGTAAACACAACGATAATCTTCAGAGTAGTTATAATACTATAATGCTCTCCAGTAGACAGTCTCTCCCTTCCAAAGTAAGTCTGTCTCTATTCAGGAATATTACCTCATTTTGTCACTATTTACTTATGACATTCTATATATTTAATTAAAATTGAATTAAATTTGGAATTAATTCAAAGCATTTTGGAATATATATCTTGAGTCTTATGCAAAGAGGGGAATGTTACCTCTTCTATTTTGTTTAGTATCTACAACATGTCCATACGAAGTGTTCGCTCTAGAGATGTCTGCTAATGAATCATCGTTGATGCTGGGACATCTCTACAACTTTCCAAGGATCGAACCCGGACGGCGCCGATGATAATGGCGCAATAACGGTTTGTTCCAAAACAGTAACTCTTAAAAATTCTAGGAGTTGCCAATGAGAACGGCCCAGACATGCTACGCCCCATCCTGGGGGGGAAACCAGGACCAGGCCAAACAAAATCCCTCCCCGAGTTCGCCACCCCACCCTACTCTCAAGGCTAGTAGGAGTAACTTCCTACAGGATTGCAAGTTAGCCTGCATTAATTCCTTCCCTAATTAATGTCGAGTAACAACAACAACAACAAAGTGTTCGCTCTTTGTGAATCGGCTTCTTTCTCTCCTGAAATAAAGATAAGACTCCTGCGATCCATAACTAGGTTGACCTTTCAATGAGTCTTGCTTTTCGTTCTTGTTCTTGATGTTTTTTGAAGACAAAGAAAATATAACTTCGGCCAAATCTCGTGCTACTATGTTCTCAGAGTGTTACAGCAATGATCTTAACCCACCTGTACTCTTTCATTTATTGTTTGTTCAATTCAGCACAGGGCGTTGTTGGATTCGGACTTGGAGGAACAACCATACAGTCTTCTTAAAAAGGAAAGTGTTCTCAAATTTGGGTTTTGAAGGATGGCTTTCACTTTAACCTGGGATGCTGCAAGTTCGATGTCAAGAGCTGCAGACTTAAAAAACTGTCCTAGAGACATGTGCAGACGTGTATATTTTTCATCTGTGACTTCTCATGTTAGTCTTCAGGAGCTATCTCCCCTCCTGCACATTGCTAGCCTTTCATAAGATTTTCCAGCGCTATGGGGTCTTATTCACTTAAGGGATGCTCAATGGACATTACTTTACTATGTAACCTTCAAGTAATCAGAGACAGTATTTATCAGTACAGGCAGGGCTAAGGAATCCCTTAGAGCAACGGAACCTATACCACCTGCTTTCATCAAGTTTAATTTTGACAAAATTGGTTTATGATTTATAAACCAATATATTCATTATGATTTAATAGTAAGATAATGAATACATGATTTTTCTATAACTTAAAACCCAATGGAGATATTTCAACGTCAATCAATCCATCCATCAATTATAACTTGTAAAATCTGATCTCTATCTGTCCAGTGCTGTTATTAATCATTCTATGGTTGAGGGTAGTGTGTGGATGTGTCTAAATATCTTATGATTGCTACAATTTTAATTTTATTAATTATTGGTCATGCATGATATGTAAAGAGTTTAAGAGCCTCAAGCCTTTCATCTGTTTCAGAGATCTTGGAATATTTTGATGTTCTTCCTAAACTCTTCATTTAAGTATTAACAAGACAGTTATGTATATTTAAAGACTATCAGCAGAAGCATATTAAGTTTACATTTTCTTTTAGAGTGAAGACTCTTCTAAGTGTGGCTTTCTCATTTGTTGAATAAGCTATGCAGAGAGTCTCTTTTTTAAACGATTACCAAAACACTAACTTATATTATATTGATGGTTGCTGGCCGAGACCTTATGTAATAGGATGTTCAGATTGTTGAATATGTCATAGCATTCTTTTGGAAGTTGGGATGGAAGATTCAGCATTCTCTTCATGAGTCTCTTGTCTACTGACTCCTCTACACTCAGAGAGACTCATTTCGCAAGTACCGAAAGTAATAAAATAGAGAAAATTCTATCTTTCTTATACATCTTTTAGTCTAACAATTCTTTATTAAGATGTTCTAGCAGCTCTGGTTTACTATATTACTTACTCTGCTGGAGCTTTGGTGAGGTGAAGACAAAGAAGTTGATCTCAAAGGGAAGTTATTTAAGTGTTTTATGCGGAGAACAAATTCTCCTCTAACGAGAATTTGTTATTTAAAAGTTTCTGTTAAAAACATTTTGAAAAGTAAGTTGATAAATTTTGGATGAGTTCATTGGCCTACTTAAAGAGAGATACTGGATAACAAGTTCTCATCAGCAAATAGGAAGACATGATTTTGTGCATCTAGTTTTGAGGAAAGGTTGAGCAGTTGATAGCTTCATTCATGCATAAATTGATTAACAGAGTGGAAAGTATACCTCTCTTTATGATTCCCTTAGTACATTTGACTTCTGTGCTGTTTATTAGGAACTGTGTGCTAGTGTTCATTTGTTTTATAACGAGGATCTTGGGAATAATGACTGTAGATTCTAAGTATTCTTCTATGATTTAACAAGCTTACTCCTATTGGCGGAGTAAAAAGCTTTCTCAACATTTAGAGTAGTAATCACATATGTTATTACCATTTTTAGATTCCATAATAAGGTTAGTATGGGAACCTTTATTGGAGATGTTCCTCAATATAAGAAATGATTATCTTCTCAACGATATTGAGGATAGAAGGGCTACATTAATGAATCTTGGTTTTATTTAAGGGCTCTGCATACCTACTACATGTTTTTAAGAGAGGAATGAGTTTGGCCCTTGTTAGGAGAGGATTTGCCTTCGAAGATTTCAAAGACTAGTCAGACTATCATGTCTGAAAACCTGGGGGTGCTGAGTTCCTATGGGTAGAGGTCAAAGCTAATGGCTTTATTAGCCTTGAATGTTTCTAAAGCTTATAAGGTCTCTGATGATATTCATTTCCAATTGACCAGGACTTCCTGAATCTTTATCTCCTTTAGCGCAATGATATTCACCAGACTAATTGAATGTGAATTATTATTCATTTTTATTTTCAAGTCGACCCATGGCTGTTGTTAATAGTTCTTCAGTCTGAGAGTTATTGCTTCCAACCCCATAGTTTCTCATAGAGCAGTTGAACAGAGATTAAATCACTTCCTGGTAAGTAAATACAATGCAAGTAGTGTCTGTATGCCAATAAGGGGTAATCTAGTAATGCTAATTGTATGTGCATCCATCGTTGGGGCGCTCTCCTCGATTTTATGTTTCTTATCACCATGATTATATTGTAGTCTATTCGATATAACTCACAATTATCCAGATGTGGTGCTTCTCAAAGATAATTGATAGTGAAAATCTTATCCATACCTAGGAAAAAGGATTTCAAGAATGCTTTGAAAGATTTAAGTTACTCATTCGAATGTAACATCTCTCCTTCTCTGAACTATCTATATTATAAGCCTCTTCTGATTAAAGAACCTCTAATTCAAAAATTGCATTGTTTTATCTTCACTTGAGGATTAAATTACTTAAATCTCTAGAGATACCCCAAAACCCCAAGCACGTGATAGTACTTACTCTCTTTCAGAAGATAAACAATTGAAATATTATTAATGCCTAGTTTGTGATGGGAGCAGTCTGTCTGCTTTAGACATAGAGTGTCATTGAATAAAAATGTTATTAATATATTAGGAGTGATAATGTTCTCAGTCATCTTCGACTTTAGGCTAGATCTAATGTTGTCTTCTTGAAGCTCATGCTAATTAGAAGGACTCCAGAAAGTGAATTTAATACAAAGAGAATTTGCTAAGCATATTGATTAGGACTCTTCTGCACCCATCACTCCTCACTTCTTTAATTAACTGGTCTTCATTAAATTGAAAGGAAGATATATCTGAATCTGAATCTTAATCCATTTAATTAATGATGGAATTTATCAGCCATCCAAATACTCCAAGGGGAAGCTCCTCATCTGTAGTCGAACTTTATCTTTAGGAATCTACGACTTGACTACACCAGTCGTTTACCCATTAGCTTTATTATCTTTCCAATCTCCTTCGTAAATGTCACCATCTGCATGATCGATTCTAGAAATTTTCACTAGCATTTTATGTCGTTCAAAACTTATTGAGGTAAACTCAATTTCGCAACATCGATATTCATCGCGACCAAATTGAGCCTACCTTAAAGAAGATATATAAGTAGGACTTACTTAGGGTTGATTTTACATTAATTACTATTAAATCAATGATGGTCAATCACACCCATCTTTGCATTTCTACTTGGACTGATGGTAGGTATTGTGATACTTCTCCCTCCAAACCATAATAAAGGAATCCTTTATGAGTGTTAGAACAAGGAACTCGAGTACAACGTCTTCAATGTATGGTTATAGGAGTTCCTATGACTGTGGAGGTGCTATCTAATTAACTCCATGATCACATGATGACTGTAATTAGATTTATATGGGATTAATACATAAGCACTCTTGCTTATTTATTCATCTTTCATCTCTTGACACAAGCAAAGTGGGCTTGAGAAACAGGAGACTGTCATGACTATTATCTATGATTAATGAAATTACAAAAATGCTTTTGAAGATCTGGGCATAGTTTGGATTACATTTTTATTATTCTCAGATCTGGGCATAGGCAGTAGATTATAACGCCTCTATCCTATGACTACTGAAACATTGAGAGAATCTCAACTCCACGCCTCTAATTAAATGTTATAAGACTTTAATAAACTCTGAAGGTGCTAAATGATTGATTGTTAAGTGACCTTGAGGGCAATTCAGATGGAAGTTAGAGGTATGAATCATTCATCTTGACTAAAATGATTATTAGTAGTAGTTTGGTTCCTCCAATCTTTTTTTTTCATGGAATTTCTTCAAGGGATCGTATCCTATCACCATTTGACTGTATCACTTGAATCAGGAGAGACCTCATTAAATTATTGCTAGAAAAGAAAATAGACACAACATGAGTACTGAACCAGAGCACTCTATGTCAGAGTATATAAACATATTATTTTGTAATATTAAACTAGAAGGAATGAATGTGAAGACTCTCTCTCTAATCAGTGAAACCCCACTACCCCAAAACCCCAAAAGCCGATTGAATCCAGAAGAGACTTTGTGAGAAGCAGTTAAAACACTATTGTGTAATGTCACTAATTATATATGTGCATGGGTCCTTATTAAGAATGAAATAAAGATAAAAATGAAAAATATCTGAATTCCCGTCTTTAATAAACTTAGAAGAGACTGAATTCAGCTATGAAGTAGATCTAAATATAGATCTAAAGTGTAAAACATTTGTATTAAATTACACATAGGCAATCTCATTATCTGTGGATTTCTATTTGATCTCTTGTTGGTTATTTAATGCTCCTGCCATGAGGAATCTTCCCAACAAGTGGATTTAATCAAGAGGTCCCTCGGAAAGGAAGAAGGTAAAGCACTCTTAATCACTATATCATTTCATGTTTCTGGGTATGAGGATATAAATGAACTAAAGATTAATTTGAAAATACCCTCCTTCACTCCTTTAAGGAACTGCATCAAGTTCTTACCTAGCTATTAGTTGCTCTCATATTTAGATTTACTTTCGATTGAATTGTAAATGAACACTAACAATAAGAATGTTAACGGTTCCAATCCATCTTTGACTTCTGTCCAGATCTGGCGTTGATTTCTAGAAGCTTAGGCTTTAAAGAGTAATACCCAGGAGTCAATATGACAGAGAGAGGCTTTGAAACAAGAAGTGTAAAGCATTTAATTGAGGCATTACTCATTTCATGTAGGTGGATATATTGAAGTAAAGATTCATAATGATAATATCTGATAATATAATGCATTATGACAATAGTAATAGAAGAGAATTGTTCCCAAAAGCCCAAAGGATTTCTGTCGGGTTCTTCAGACTCTAGTGACTCATCTCCAACAAATATTAAAATTTATTAAGACTTACGAAGGACTGAG
>JAGYYO010000316.1:0-10635 GCA_021441625.1 Diophrys sp. 3 WChen-2021
TAATAATTAATTAAGTTTAACAACTTCTGAAGGTCTCCCTATGCCAAGAAGGTAAAGCAAGTTGTTAGTGTAGTGGGGTTTGGGGTTTTGGGGTTTTGGGGTTTTGGGGTTTTGGGGTAATTAAATGAATACTGACCTCAAGGAAGAAGAAGTACTATTCTTATCTAATTATATTCTGATTCAACTCATTTTCTATATTAATTAAAGCTAAATTATTCTTCTTGTGACTAGTGGATTCATATTCTGGAATCAATATGTATATAGACTGACTTTCCTCAAATATTATTAATCAGTCTATACAACGGAGAGGCTATCATACCCCTCATAATTATGAACATAGATTAATGTAAGACAGATTGTTCTTAGATCTCGGCTAAGTTCCCAATACTTCATTTGTCTTCCTATCATTGTCTAACACAATCTCAGAATAAAATAAGATTTAACATAAAAGACAGTGTTGAAGAAACGAATTGAAGAATAAGCTAACTAAGATAAGGTTTCTTAATTGCTTCCTTCATAGAATAGCTAGTGAATTTAATCTTTATAAAAATTCAATGCCTTCACTTTTTTGATGTCATAGAGAGGAAAGTGAATTAATCCTAGTTGATGAGAAAGGAGCATTGTGTGTCTCTTGGAAGAGACATGTGAGGCCCTGATAGTTTATTATAAAGTCTAAGGCCTTCTAGAATCGAGGGGAAGAGTACACTCTCAGCACCTAGTGGTTCTCCAGATATTTAAATCTGGATTGATTCTTTAGAGGTGATTGAAGAAGCTGTGCTTTGCCTGATGAATAATAATGGATTTAGATTTCTAGAATCCTCTATGAGACAGGAGGCTACCAGAAGTAGAGGGAAGCTTACAAGAACAATGCAGAAAGGATTAATGATTAACTGAAACATTCGTTGATAAATCTGAATTTGATTATTCTTATCAATATATGGATAGCTTAGTCCCTTCTCCTAATAATTCTAATCGTTAATGCAAAGAGAGAAAGGGCGAGTGCCGATTAAATGAAGAAAGATAACACAATAGACCCCAGCATTGGAGTAGTAAGTAAATTAAAATAGATAAAGATAAATCCCACTCTGTATAAATTATTCATAAATCTGACTAGGGGACAAATGATTATTATAATGATATTACATCTGAAGATAATGATCCATGTTTTCTTATTTAAGTTCAAGAGTTATATGGTTTGGATCAGCTCTTAATAATGCCTGCTATTAGTAAATAGAATAACTCTTTAAAAATTAATTCACGATAGAGAACATCACTTAAGAATACAATCAATCTCTCATAATCTTCGTTCTAAGACAGCATTATCAATCTTGAACCATTGCTTCCCGTACATTGGACTTCATTAAGCCGAAGCATATACTTTGGATATCCACAATGGTCCTCATATTTAATTTATACATTCTAATTACTTCAATCCCTTCATCAGGATTAATTAATGAATTTCATATTCTAAGATAAGTGGGTTTATATTTGTATCATGGCAAGTAAGTGACATAAGATAGATGTATGTTTCTAACTCATCATTATTTATCTGTTTAAATTTAGATTTAGGAATTGCTTTTACGGATTTTTTTATATGTCTTTATCCTCATGATCAGAGAATGGTTGTCTTGTTTCTTTCTACTATCTCTTAATCTGTGCATACTTTTCCGAGAAGAAGGAGAATGTGATTTATGAATGATGAAGAAACTCTAAGTTATCAAACAACCTAGCAGTCAAGAAGTCTCTGATCATTCCTTAATTAAGATATTCTATGTGAAATCTTCTTGATTAACTAGTTAAGTGATCCTATTTACATGAAGTCTTATGATCAATAATCTAACCATTACTAAGCATTCTTATCAAAATAATCCAAATCGATCTACCACAAAACCCAAAGCAGGCAAGAAGAAATAACATATCATCAATCAAACTAGCTTACTGAACAATCTGTTTTTATTTGAGAAGTCTTGAAAATTCGCCGAGTGTCGGAGAATCTAAAGCATTTGAAGTAAGTCCTGAACCTTCAGAACTCTTCACTAAAGGGTGATTAATCATATTAATGATGGACTTAATTACTGTCCATGAATTATCATCCTTTATGTTGGAAGTCGACCATGTAAAAAGAATTAGGCAGATAAAATCGGCAAGAGAAGATCTGACAGGAAATGGCCTGCCTATAAACTCTGCAGGAAAATCAGCAGATGGTATCTGCCACTATGTAAAATAGTTCAGACTCTGCTCTGGGCTGCCTCTCTAATTAAAAAGACAAGAGCAGTTATTGTCTTCCCCTGAGAAAGATCCATATTAAATAAATATGTATTCTGATTATGAACTAAGTTTATGATTGCACAAAGCAGTCAGAGGATAATACTTTCCTTTTTCTTTATCGAGATCTTGAATGAGTTACATTTTAGAACAATAGGTCTTCAGTCCTTCCCATTAGTTGACTGACTTACATATATGAGCATCGATTATGCTTAATTTGGTGCAATCACAACATCTTCAGAGGCTTATTAGACCTCTGATTTAGTATTCTCAGAGATGAGAGCCAATTTATTATAGTCAAGAGTGGAAAACTTACCTTCGGAAAAAGAATTCCTACTCCGGGAAAGAAAAAAACTATTTGCCAGGCAGTTGAAGCTAGCGACTAAGAAGTTTTTCGTTGAAGGTTTTCCTTCTTCACGTGAAGGTTTCTTATGGGCCACACATTCTTTCTTTTCTTAGGCATGAATCTGATCCATTGTCTGCTCCTTTGCTATTATTTTGAGCTACTCATTTTGCTTTGTTTGAGCTAGCTTCCTTTCCATTTGCTGCAGGAGCTGGATCTTCCCTCTTTTGAGTAATTGTCTCTTGGATTCTTAAATGAAAATGAATTTAATATGGGAAAAGGCGGTCTTCCACTGCCATGCCAGCATTAGAAAAGAATCACATATTACATGCCAACAGTGATGAGAGTCGTTGATGGATTCACCCCTTTCAAAAAGAAGTTCCCACTAAACTTAATCTCTCTCAAAATGCTTGTTGCAAACCAGAGAAGAGCTTGAAGAAAATAAAATGAAATCACTTACGCAGAAGTTTGATGAATCATATCAAAAGAGATCACCTGACTCAATCCTAAAGAAGTTAATCAGATAGTACGAAACAGCAGAAGTTTGATCATGATCTCAATTGAAACCAATCCAATAGCTCTCAGACTTACTCTGGCATATGCTGTAAGCATATTACAAGACCTGAGGAAGAAATGGAGAAGATTCAAACTGATCATAACTGCAACAGATTAAATCTGATGAGGATGTTGAAGATTTAATCCATTCAAAGTAACCTAAATAAAGTCATTAAAGAGCGGAAGATGCATTGGTATAAGTTTAAGGCAAAGAAGAAGTAATCAGACATTGAGAGAGATATTGACTTTTTTTCTAATCTAATCTATTGTCTCTTGTTTTTGTCCGCTTCTTTGAGCAACTTCAGGTGGCTCAGGGTCTCCATCAGGATTGTCGGGATTAATTTTATTACTAAATCCTTTTGATCATTAAGTTATAGGATAGTTTTAATTTAAACATCAAGTCATTTAATTTCTGAATGGGGGTCCTCTCCTGTAACATGGGTGGTTTATATCCGGACCCCATAACAGATCAAGTGCTAACATTGGTTACACAATTGATTTTCAGCTCTACTAAATTTTTCTTCAATAATATAAATGTCTGCTAATTAATAGATCATATATCAATCAAAACTTAATTCTTTTATTTATACTAAAATGTCACCCTATCAAGTAGAATGATATAATGCCTTTCTTCACCATGGAACATGAATCATCAATACCATCATCTTCAATAACAAAGTCTCTATCGATACATCAATTGACAGGCCACTCTATCCCTCTACCTCATACTCACTCCCTCTATTTACCAATCATAGTAAACCATTTCTTCTAAACTAAGCACTGTCTACCTTTAAACCAATTCCTTCATCCTGAATAGAACAACATGAATTCTCACTATTTCTCATTCACTCATCATTAATAACCTTAACTTATCTAATATAATCACTTACAAATGTCCATACAATGCATGGAAGGGAATGTACAACTCAATATACACGATGGAGGTAGTTTTATCAACAGACAACAATTAATTACTACTAATGCATAACACTGCTATCCTAAGAGATCTACTTATACAATTGTTTATTTAGTCATGTTATTCTGTTTAATCTGAATTATAAGATATTCTATTTCATAAAGGCAATCTTATATATCTATTAGAACCTATATTGACAGGTAATAATACAATCCTTAAGCATGTAAAGGAAGACAATCATATCATGCTGGTTATTATTATTGTTTTTCTATTGCATGCTCTTACTAATGGATAGACTTTAGTTACGACGGAATATTGATACAGATTGGATCTATAGAAAGGTATTGAATATTATATCGCTTTAGTATCTACTGAGTCTGCTTATTTTAGAGACACATGTGTATGTGATAGTGTTTCTGCTATTGAATCTACTTAACTGTATTGTGCTGGATCAGGAGATGTAACAGGAATTATTTGAATTTACTCATAGATATAGCAATGCATGAAGGAATTAGTACATATTAATGGATAGATTGAATTTGAGGACAGGTAGTTTTATATCTATTACCTTAGATTATAACTTACTAAAGAATCTTGGCCTCTTTATCATATAATGTTACCAATCCTATACTTTATACACTGGGAGTTTCTGCCTTTGTTTCAATTTAACAATGGCTCATGCTCATTTAGCTATTTCTCTTCTTTATCGATCCAGTAATCTTCTTTTGCACACTTAAAAGTCTCCTAAGAAATAAATAGCTCTCTTCTTAAATCCTGCATTCCTACTAAATAGACATTGAAAATCCAACTACTCTGATATCGATAGCCTACACACTAAAAGAGACTATTGATGTTGAGTTTCCTCGAAGTAAGGTCATTTTTATTATATAAAGTGATTGGAGTCTTACCTATTCTAAGTGCTCATGCTAACCCTAATAAACTTAGAGAGTAGTAGACATATCTCTATAACGAACAATCTGGTCTTTCTCAAACTGATGAGAATCAGATAGAGATTATCAATGTGGATGAGAGTTTCCATGGAGACTAACAAGATATATTCTTGGAAGCCAAGGGAAGAACAAAGGAAATTTACAACTAACAGGAGTATTAAGAGCCTCCATACATACCTGGGTTACAGTTCCCTCGGCAATTCCAACTTTTAGCTCAATGAATTAATTACTCATTTAGCTTTCTGTACTACCTTTAGAATGTTCTGTCGAAGACTACAATAATAAAATATAGATTGGAGATTGAAGATCATCATTATGCTAAACAATGACTCGATTCAAACCTCCAAGGAGACAATCGAAGTAAAGAATGTAATTTTCTCTGCCTTCTTTAACACTCCTTACTGCCCTGAGTTGAGCACAGTGGAGTGTTCCTTTTCCATCATAAAGAGTTCACTTTATAATAATGCATGAAGTCGCACGTAGTCTATGTCCCACAACTCCACATAATTATGACTAACCCTCTCTTCCTTATTTCACTCTTGCTTGACCCATTTGTCTTGTCTTCCACTTTAATTTCTTTATTTCATTCTTACAATTCATCACTCAATTCTAAATCAATAACTTTCTCTTTTCTAGACACTAATTAACATAGATGATATTGTAGCATATTAAATGGATACAGATGGATAATTGATTGAGGTAAAGGTAGAGCATTAGATAGAGGATGAAATAAGTGGGAACCTCGGAAAAATAAAGCCAAAGGAGGTTAAATTCTCAAGGTTTATAGTATGAATAAGTGAGTCAAGTGAGGAAGTAGAAACGCTTGAAGATACTGACATTGTTATAGATTCATTCACAGCCTTTCAAAGAGCAGCTTCTTTGATTGACAGTCTGCCTCCTCATATTTCAATGACATTGCTTCCCTTACCTGAGAAAGATAAGCAAATTACTAATTAAATAACCATGAAGAGTATATAAATATACTTAACATTTATTATTTGATATTCTAAATCTGATGTAACTTAACCTAAACCAACGCACTGTATAGAATCCTCCAATTACATCAGAACTACTACCCAAAGGATCAATAGTCAATGCTCCCCCATCAATAAAGAATATAAGTATCTTTCTTAAACAACATATGATGCTATGATCACATATTAATTGCATGTCCCCTCTCAACAACTCTTTCTAAGAAATTACATTCATAATTATATATAAGTCATCAGAACGTTCATATCCTCCTTCCTACTACTTAATCAACCTATTCTAACTCCTCATGCATCACTTTAACTTTACATCCACAATTGATATCTCATCTAATACTTACTAATTGATTACTTGTCCTCCCTCTTGACATTCCTCAAGACCTACCAAGTCCTTAGCTCTCTTCTCCTGAACATTAACTTGTAAAGTCCAAAGCTCTCTTCTGGCAAATAGCGCACACAACACAGACTTGCTTACTATTGATAAGCAATAAAGAACTGTGTGTATGGAGGAGTGGCTTAGTTAGTACAGAGAGATAGACAGGCGTATGTTTATTCATGGAGAAGTAATGCTACTAGGTAAAGAAGGAGATAGAGTAGATATTAAGCTTTATATTCATTTGTTCTAAGTTAGTAAAGATTTAGTTGTTAACTGCGAAAATTGGGAAAGGCTTCAGTGTATCAATTTGTATGAATTTATGTTGAGAAAGATTTATTTAATTGATTAATTAAGGATGAATGATTGTTGATCAAGGGTTATGGGGTTTTGGTCTAGTTGCTACAATTACTAGACCTGAAATTGAAAGAGATCTAATGGGAGATAGACTTTGATATAAGGATTGTCGTTAACTGTGAAACCATATTTCTAGATTAGATGAGTGTTGAGAAATCTCCCTACTTGATTGTTAATCGACAACCTCAAAGAATATCCTAAAACTTCAATTATACTTTGTTCTCCTCTCTGACAATGACTATGTCATTAGACTAATGAATTAGGAAAGTCATTTACCTTCTAATTATAGATGCTATTCATTATTACCAAGTGCATTGTGCATGCACATTAAAGCATTCTAATAGAGGAAAAGGGAGAATTAAATGTGAGATATAGACTCTTCACAAAGGAAAACTCCTAAGTCCAAAGAGGCCTCTCCCCATCTCTTTCTCCCTTCCTCCTACCTTCCCCCTCTTAACCCTCTGTCCGCTCTAATGAGCCTCTTTGAGCTTCTAAGCTCTCAATCCTCTCCTTCTTCCTATCTTCATTCCCCTCCTCTAATTCCTCACATCTCTCCCACCTCCTCTCTTTAGGAATAGAGGTATAAGAGGAGAGGTCTATCTCCTTGGGAGGTTTACCTCCTCTCCTCTCCAGGAAGAAGCATCTCAGGACACCTTCTCCTCCTCGACTTCCACGTCGATTAATAAATTCCAATACGAATAGAGGAGAAGAAAATATAAAGATGACTGACTTTTGATGGGAGCTAGACAAAATTCTACAGGTGTCATGGCAGACATCTAATTATTGGATGGAGATTCAGAGATTGATTAGATCTTCAAGTGTTTTCAAGGCCTTAAAAGTCATAATGAGCAACAATGGCAAGGAGCTTAAATACAAGGACTTCAAACCATATTAAGTGGCTCTCGTAATACATATCTCAAGGTCTTGACGATATGGGTTTGGTTTACTAGAAAAGTTTAATGGCGTAGCAGATTAAAGAGTCAATGGAATCGCGGCACTGATTTTTTGTAAAAGAGGGGATTGAGAATCTTCATAAATAAATAAATTAAGACCATACAAGATCTACAGAAGAATCTTGTACAATATATGCTTATAAACTATTTAATTGGTAAAGATCGAGTTAATATCATTTCAACTCCACAGTAGTTCGACACCCCTTAGTCTTTGATACTTAACTAGAATACTATTACACGATTGATTTAATATTTAAAGATTGATCGGTCTGTTTGATATTCAAAGAAACAGTGTTTATCTACAAGCTATTTAACTTCTTAAGCTTTTAACATTGCCCATAGTCAAAGAAAGATAATTAGTATTAAATTATAGAACACTACTAGGAATGACAGACCAAGGTTTCTTGTGTATCTTTGATATTCTGTAAGCTTTTTAGTAAGGGAACAAAGAGAGTAGAGGATATAGACTTTAGATCGTTTGCATATGTTATTACAAGCCTTTAGATTAGTATAAAATCCTAGATAATCATTTAAACTTCAATTGGACTATACTTAGATGAGATATGTATAACTAATTCAAAATCGAATCGAAGTTCTCTCTTTAGTTTATTCACTGCTTTAGATACAACTAGACAATTAGCAATTACTTCCCCTCACTGATAATATGAATCAGAATGCATAAAACATCAATTGAAATAACTATCTAGACTTCCATCCCTACACAGGTTGCCCAATCCCACACCCACCCCTTCCCTCACCCCATTTCCCTCCCACTCCGTCCCTGTTGTCCATCCTCTCACTCTCTCCTTATCCCCTTCCCTTTCTCCCTCCATAACAGATCCCACAATACTACATTCACAAATCAAGTGACAAAGATAACCACTTCATAGGTCATGCATATGACTGAATATCTGTCTATGAAGACACAGATGTAATAACAGTTAGTCCAATTACTAATGACTTAGAAGGAGTATATTAATTAAGTGGTGATATAGAAATAATAATGATTAAAGGAGTGTATAATTATAAACTTAATCTTATGATTGATTCATGTATGCTGATTTGGGGGTTTCTGGATCTATTAGGTGGGTGGTGGGGGTGGTGCTGGTTATGTTGAATTCGCTGTCTTCTAAGCTCTTAAGTGTGTTTTAGTGTTTATATTCTGTTATTATGGGTTTGTTTTGTAGGGGGTGGTTGATTCAATTGGCAGAGGGGGTTGTGGTAGTTCATTGGGTTTTACTTTTGAGAATTAGGATGAGCGGACAATGAAATTGACAGTGGTGAGAGATACATAGAGAAGTAATACTTTAGAGTGTTAAGATCTATGTTCACATTAGAGATTTAAGTGGGAAATAGGATAAATAGAGTCTAAGTGTATTCTGTGGATGAATTGAATGGGAATATACTTATAGCATAGAGACCCTTTGGGGATGTAGTGTTACATGCAGCCGAGACTGATGCTATATCTTCCTTTATAATGCTTACAAGGACAATGTATTATAACATTATTTTAACGAGATCAATCTAATGATACTAATACTGTTTCATGAGGAGCATAGTTTTCAAGAGAAGATGAAGTGTATTCTTAACAATGGGATGAATTGGTCCCTTCTTAAGACTCATCTCTTCACTTACTCTTCCTGTACCTCTTCTACTAATCTAATCACTTCTAATTGATCATCTCCTTCTACTCTTTACATTTGAGTGTCTCTTTCCTTCACTCCTTACTCTACCACCAACCCAGACTACATAGTTAAACTAAACACATCTCCCAGCATAATAGAATGAGCATTAAATG
Organism: Diophrys sp. 3 WChen-2021; assembly: GCA_021441625.1. Classification (NCBI taxonomy): domain Eukaryota; phylum Ciliophora; class Spirotrichea; order Euplotida; family Uronychiidae; genus Diophrys; species Diophrys sp. 3 WChen-2021. The sequence continues at coordinate 9,500 of JAGYYO010000316.1, forward strand.
CATGATTAAAGAATAGTAATACTATCTATATAAGTCATAACATACTAGATCCTTATGGAGAATGTTTAATAGTGAATGAAGAAGCACCTTCTTGAATGTCAACTTTGAAATGATATATTTAATTGATTAAACTATGTACCTTATATTATCTGTTTGAAGGCAGGTGTTACGATGACTCAACAGGAGGTGGCAAGACTACTGAGTAGTTCTGGGCATAGGGGAATTTGGAGGTTTTTGGTTTGGATATGATCAGGTATCGTCTGAGGGTCGAGTTGGGTTTATCATGACGGATTATTTTCATGGGCAGAAATGAGTCGAGGTTGGTTCAGATGGAACCTTGTAGAGAACAATTCAGTGGGTGGAACTGGGTCAATCATCGACCTCGACTTTGTAGAACCTAGCACCTTCATATCAGATACCCCTTCCATGCTTAACAATCTTGAATGAATAATTAGTAGGCATCTCTTAAATACATGTCAGATGAGTTAGAAGAGAATCAAAGGTTTACATTATACTCTAATGTCTCAGAGTACAATTAGAGGTTAGATAAGTATTTCTGGCTTGTAGAGTGTTGCAATCGGAGAGGATTAATGATGATATTATGGATTTAATGTTTGAGTATTAGGAAGAGTGGGAAAGAAGTAGTTACTTCTTCTTTATGGGCAATTCTGATCTTTAAGGTTTGGAAGAGTCAATGGGAAATAAGAGAGTTCATATTCTTCCTGTCTCATAATTGACAAAGGAGTTTCTATAGAGAATAAAGGATCAGCTTTGAAATTAATTTTCAAAACTACATCTTTAATTTGATTTAACATTCCAAGCAATGCCCTCAGGAATAGATAATTGATTATTCAGAGAAAGAGTCCCCTATGCTTCATCACTAGTAATGAATACTCTATAAAAAGTAAATAGAGAGAACGTTCTAAGAAGTGGATTCAAATGATATAGTGCCTGTGTTGAATAAGATTGAGGTGCTTGTGTTATCATTTGCATTGCAAGATAAAGTGGTTAAGTATTATATTGTGTTACATCTGACATGGTGATAGGAAGAACATACTGTGTCACATTGACGGAAGGAGATCCAATTGAGTTGTAAAGGTGGTTATATGTACAGTCTAGATATTGATAGTGGATGT
>JAGYYO010000317.1:0-10620 GCA_021441625.1 Diophrys sp. 3 WChen-2021
AAGACTGAGAGTCTCCTAAAGGCCTTTGGAGCTTCTCTTGGCCACAGAGGGAGAGTCTTAAATCAGTCATATTTAACACTCAGGTGTGGAGTAGTCTTCATTCAATTAAAATAGAATTAATTATCAGTAGAACCATTCCATTTGAAGTTATATATTAGAGCTTAACTTATTGATTGTGTGTTGAGTGAGTAATTTAATAATTTATATATAGTCAAGTTTAAATTAATTGATTGGTTGATTCACGCAACATTATTCAGCACAGTCCAGCTATCTATGTATTCCTATACATAATTTATAGATTTTGAACTTCTATTTCCAATTCTTAGAGGAGAGCAACTCATGAGAGTCAACAGAAAGTAGGAGGTCAATTCTATTATTGGAAAATAGAGTCTTAACTAAGGGCTAATTAATGGATTTATTAATTATTAGATATAATGATTCACTAAATAACTTAAATTAAACATGGGGATTAGTGAACTACAGACATTCTAATGATTTTAATCAGAGAGACAGCAATCGATCCTAGTATAACATTAAGGAACCCTGCTCCGACATCCACATTTTGCTTAAGTTTTTGTGCAATAACGCTGTAGTTCATTCAAGAAGGAACTTCAATGAAGTATTACAGCATGCTTATTAGTCCATGACAGCGAAACAAATTCAAATCCACTTCCCTTCTTCTTCTTCTTCTAATTAATAATTAATGGCTTTCTTTTTATTAGAACAAGGAGCAAATGATGTCTCAATGAAAATGGAAGCTCATATATATTGGAGTAGGGATATAAGCCAAGCCTTACTAAATCATTGTTAGGAAGTACTCCCCGTCTGAGCACTTTAACCTGGCGCTTACAGTGATTAGTTCAGATGAATTATGGGTGCGGCACTTGTTTCAGACACTGCGAGGCCGTCTTCTCAGAGGCTCGAACCTCAGCCTCTCAATGGTTTTCTTTCTCTTGCTCCTTTGGTCATGAGTACTTCTTATCCACTTCCCTATATTACACTACCTAATTGTCTCCCAGCAAGAAGATACACTTCTGATCTAGTCCCTCAGACCATAATGGAAGAGCTTCACCTTCTCACTTAAGAGATATATACAACAACAACATTCTTTTAGATTTAATTCTAAGTCCAAACAGAATCAAGCATTATGCCCAACAAGATCTTGTCTGTTGAATCATGTCTTAGATTACCAGTGACAGTACATTAATGGTGTGTTTATGAACCAATGGGAACAGGCCAAGCATACTGCATTGACTGTCTCTTGTTTCTTTCAATCACAGCAATGAAGAAAGCCTAATAATACTCATGTCATATTCTTTAATCTGATTAAAGATGTGAAATTTATTAATTTAACGAATGAATAATTCTAGATCCCCATACTTTCTTCAACAGTAATTAAAGTATTTAATTTCATTTTCTTTTTGTTATTAAATCATTCGTGACAAATTTCTTTCCATTTTTCACTAGTTTCTTTATCAATTGAAACAATATTTCGTTCTTATGATTGTGATAGGGGTGGTGGTGCAGCTTTATCATTGTTAATCTAGTTTATTAGTTAAAGAGGCTGTGCTCTATAGTAAGCAATTTCTTAATTATTCGAACAAAGTGGATCAGGATAACTCATCAGCGTTTAAGAGCTAGAAGTTTCTAGTTGGATGCTTTCTTTGCTAATTTTACAGCTCCAGCTTATCATTTTAATCAATTTGTGTTCGATTGAGTTTGAAGACTAGATTATTTTAGCACCTCGTCCTAAGAGTTGAGGTTGCATAATTTTTTCTATGTTAGATCTTCTATTTAATTAATCAATGACTAATTTTCTACATGAATTGTTTTATTCCCTTCAAGAATCATTGTTGTTTACCAGCGTACATCTTGTTTGGAATCAAGTTAATATCCAAGTCAGATTTAGCTGTGTTTAAAATCCATTTCCTCTTTAGCGGTGTTAGACTTTAATTGATCCGACATTTCTCTTAGTAGCTAATCTTCGGTACATCCTTGGTTTCACAGGATGAAAAGTGTTTATTGATGCTTAATTATATTCATTTATGAATATTCCTTGATTGTCTGAGGTGTAATATACACCAAAATATTAAAATGAATTAACTAATGTGTAAACTCAAGGTAATGATGACTTATGGAAAGAGGGGGTGTTACCCCTCCCCTTTTTTTGATCAGTCCCAGACAGTTGATTCCAAATCTGCACACCTACCCGCGAAGGTTCCCTCTCTTGTTAAATTGCTTTCATTTATCTTTGTGGCTCCACTTGTCATTCCTTTTGGCGTGCCCTGCTTTTTTGCCTCTTTCTTTTTAAATAAGAAGACAAGCAAAGTGCTCAGAGGTCAGGTTACGTTCCTCATCGCTCTTATGAAGTTGCAACAATGATCTCTTACTACCACAGCTGCACATTTAACTTTTATGACTTTCTAATCTCTTAAGGCCTCTTACTCTCTTTTGGATGTTCACTTCAGCACCACATTGATCTAGGAAGGGAGTTGCCCCATTGAAGGATTCTTAGAGTCCATTACGTTGTCTCCTGAGTCTTTTAGAACCAAGAACGCCATTTAGCGTGTTAGTTTTTGGAGTTTAATCAACCATATTTAGTGAATGTACTATAAACATGTAGAATGGTGAGTCCTTCTAGGCAGAATAGATTCTTTCAACCTCTCCTATCTCAAATCTTGGATCATTACTGATTATTACTTGCTGGTTAGTTTGCTATATGTTAGTGTTTCCGAAGGCATCTCTGATGTTTTTGATACCACTTTGAGAATTTAATTGGAGAAGTTATTGTGGGTAGACTTGTTCGTTGTTAAGACACTTATATCTATTGGCTAATAAAAAAATCTAAGCTTCTGAAAACAGAGATGGGAATCCGTCCTATATTCAATCTAAACAACTATTAATTATGGACCATCTGGAGTCGCCTGGATCTCTGATAGGGGTATAGAGGGAGACGAGAAAATGTACACAGAGACTACCCCTCTCCACTATACACTTGTATTTCTGAGTTGAATACTAAACCTAAAAGGATTTAATCAATTCATTATGAGATTGTGTTAAACATACTTTGATTTAACTATATATTGATGACTCATATTAGTCTCTGTCTGATCTACCCTAAACTGTTTCTGAGTGTTTTTATTGCTCAACTAACTGACATCTTTTAAAAAGATTAACTGCCTCTAAAGATTTAAAAAAATCTCTAATAAATTTCAATATGTAAATGCTTTGAGTTGCAATCTCTCATATATAGTCCTATTTTCTACCAATAGCCGTTTCTTCTTTGTTCACTATTCCTTAAGATATTTACATTGCTAGTGCATACCAATACATTAGTCGATTAATGGTGCTCGCAGGGATATACGTTCAGTGGATGGTTGCCTTGGTTGCGTAGTATTGGATCTCAAATTTCATAAGGCCAACAAGCCAAAAGCTTCCCAGTCGCATGACATGTTTTCTAAAGTGAATACTTTCTTAACGATGATATCTGCTTAATAGTAAGACTGCAATCATTTGTCTTTACATAAAAAATATAAGCCCAGTCAAGGTAATCCTAACACTCGAAGTAGAAAACAATGAGAATCAGATGAATGTAATGCATATTCCACAATCAAGCAATCTCTGTTCAATTAGGTCAAGTAAGAGTAATGGATTTAAAGTCACTTCATGAGTCTCGATATAAACAACGTAGATCTGGATATAGCATCCCCATAACTAAGTGTTATATTTGAACAACAAATGATTTCGATGCTTTATAGTAACATTCTAACTTATAATCAGATTCATCATGGGCGACTTCTCTGTGACTACATGGCATACACTGTGCTTGCCATAAACTCTGATGGTAAAACATTAAATAGATAATTTTTAATTGAATAATTCTGCTAATCACTTGTGTCGAGGTCTTAACTACAGTGTAAAAGATTTCTGTATTTATTAAGACTGTTAAATTTACTTACAAGATTATTAAAGTGACCATTACATTTCTTATAAATATTAAATTCATCAATTCATTCTTCTTTTGTAGTGTCTATCTTTTCTTCTATATCATTATCTACATTATCTTTCTTGAGCTTGACAAAGAATTAATTCACCCTTTCCATTGCATTTTCAACCTTGATCAAATCTTTTTATGGAGCATACTCTTTTTCCTAAAGTCGAATGTAACGATCCATTCAGAAGAGCAGAGAGTAAAAGGTTTGAGATCCATTCTTTGTTTAATATGATCAATAACACTGTGAACGTTGGGATCAGTGAAATGCATTTTAAAGAGCTTATAGTCTCTGAAGTTTCCCTAAGCACTGTTACATGAATAACAAGTGAATCTATTATTCCTGTAGTAGCAGAACTTCAATGTATTACTGCAGTATGCATGCTGTCTGAAGTGAGTAAAAATTAAAGAATTCGATCCCACAAAAACATCTAATCTTAGCGAAGAAAGTAGCGCTTCCGTTAAACATATAATATTATGTAAACATTCTATGAATAACAAAGGGCATGTGAAAGTATATTTCTGATAATGCTTCTGTTAATCCATTTATAGATGATAGAGAATTAACTCACTCACTGAGTAGAGTAAATGAGTTGACTGTCTTGAATAAAAATGTATGAATATGGATAAAGATATTAGATAAAAGGCGAAATTAGTCTTATAATTAACTTAAATTTTGATTAATGACAGAGATCAAGTAAGCAAGAATTGACAATAAGTTAAATACATTAAAATTGAAAAAACCCAGGAGAAAATATTAAATAATTTAAAATTCATTTAACCCAAAACCCCAAAAAACAATAATCAATTAATCATTTATTATAATCAGATTTTAATTAAGTCTCGATTTATCTCTTACTGATCTCCAATGTCATCTGCATGAATAAATTACCAACTCCCGATCTAGTTGCAAGTTGTTGCCCCATAAATGGGGACTCGAAATATGTGTTTCCTATTAGCATGTGATAAGTTTGGGCTTCATAGTAATTTTATTCTCTTTTCTGACCAGATCAATTACCAACCCTTTAATTATATGGGTTTAATTAAAACTTACTATTAATTTAATGTAAACCTCCGAAGAAGAAGGAGAGAACTACTCATAGGGATCAATTGAGGTAAGATTTACATTTAGATGAAAGGGTGTCCATTAAATTCAACAGGCGGTCAGAGAGAAGTCACTTCTTGCTAAAAGGCACTAATACTCGAGCATCGTATCGACTTGATGCATTCTTCCTTAACAATTAGCCTTTGGAGTCAATATAAACTTCTAACTTTTCACTCTTTCATTTAATCTTTAGTCTGTATTAGATGCGTAGGGGTTTACTTGCATCACAGATCTAAAGTAAGGTAGCTGATAAAGATTAAGGAAGCTTCAAAGAGCTGATTACACATTCTCTGCCAATTATCAAAGACTTAGTTATACTACTCACTAAACACCCGGAGATAGTCATGCATCATTTCTTGCAATTCCCTTAACAGTGTAACTCAAAGTAACTAATTTCACCATGGTTTAAGTTTCTCTGAGAAGAACTTTTCATATTAATCTAATTAAACCGAATACTTCTAAGTGAGATAGATTCGACTTAGACCTAGATAGAGTCTGAGTCCTTTAATGAAGCAAGTGATTATTCAATACATAAATAACTACTAACCTACTGTCTTGGAACTAATAAGGTACTTCAAATCAACTAAGACTCAAGCATCTTAATTATCAAAGAGAGCTCTTAGTTCCTCTTCTCTTAATTTAGATTTCACTGCATAAGCAACTAACTTAGCATTGCCAATGACTTAGAACTAAGAAGACAAGATACTGAGAGAACTTAGAGAGAAGTCCTAGCCTATAAGCACTCACTATGTTCGTAGTAGCCCAGAAAACTCTGAGTGTGCTTAAAAATAGATGGAACTTTTCCTATGTGAAGTGCAGTAGTTAGTATGAGAACAAACTCAGAGACAAACAACAGTGGCTAGCAAATTGCCAACTGCCTTGTCTTTTTGAGGCATCTCTTGGAAGGCACTGAGGTTATTAACATTGATAAGAGCCAGATCTCACTAGATAAAAACAAACAGTACTCTTGGAAGCCCAAGGGAAGTCATGATAAGTTCGGGACAATACGGGATCTCAAGTCACTTCAGCTCTTATTTAGGGCAATCCCTATTTCATGCTCAAAGATGGGATTATCAATTCAATGAGCTTCATTTACTTCCTCAATGAACTGATTAAGCACTTTCACTTTCACTTTCAAATATCGTTTAACACTCTTTCTCTTCTAATTAATACATTCTCTTTACCATTAAATTCTCATGCTTATATGTCTTTACTCTGATCATTCAATGAGACCTTTCCGGTAGTATCTTGGGAAGCTCTCCATCTTTTCTAATCGTAGTTCTACTAAAAGTAAGCAATTGTTTAACTTTGCAATCATAATCTTAACCAAACTCTATTCACTTACACTTCTTCTGTAGAGTAGTTTTAGCTTCCATTATCGTCTTACCCTATTGCAGGAGCTATGGGACTATACTATAACTACTCTCTTCTGAATAATCATGGTAGTCTGCATTCTATATATTTCATGCTATGTCAAACATCATTTACCACCTCTAGGAGGATGTCCGGGACCTACTTTTGGCTAGCAATTAGTCTCAATCATGGTCGTGCAGCAATAAATGACATTGATGCATTTGCTGTCAAATCTCTCCGTTAATGCTAAAGTGAAGTACAATAGTCAATTGGGAAGTGCTAACTGTTTAAGGCGTATATCAACTGGGGACGAAACCCTTTATCCTTTATCTGTACTTACTTTAATAATGACTGAATCAATCAACTTACATTCAGTGATTGATTAATTTTCTTGGTTGCCTGATCAATATCATGTTTGTTTTAACAGGCGCTGGCTTTCCATTCGTTCCCGTTTCTCTTTGTTTGTGTCTCAGACTTCTATGCTTCATTCAAGTTCAAGGTGTGGTTGAAGCAATGAGGCTTCAGGTTTGTAAGACATGGAACTTCTGTCAAGAGGTTATTCCTTGGTCTCAGCATCAAGCATCTAAGGTTTTACACTCATAGGTTCTCTAATATCTTCAAAGAGACAATGAGGTTACTGTGAAGGAGATTCTTTGCCAATTTACATTTTAGCAGCTTTTCTAAATTTAAAATGAAATTTACCCATCTTCTTGGTCAGTAAGGTTTTCTTACTTCTTAATTCTTAATCTTGGAAGTGACTTTTAATTAATAACCTAATTAAAGCCATGGGCCATTGGAAAGAGGTCTTGAGGACCTCTGTGCACCCTTGCTTCTGCCTTGTAGCCCTGGGGTAATCACTAAGGATTTGGGTTTGGGCAAGCGTCTCCAGTGAGATGAAGAGGAATATGGGCTCCTCCGTTGAGGTTTATGACAGTTTAAATTTCAACACATTTTCCTTTTATGCGAGGTGATCGAAGTTACCCTCGATCGCACTTCTGCCATATTGTCTTATGAAGTGCGAGTCGATCATTGGCAACCTCGTATTTCTCCTCACAAGACTCACCAACCATTAATGATTGATGAGTCTTAGGTTTTCTTACTTTCATATCATTTATTCACTGAGATTGACCTTTGTGTCTGTGAAAAGCACCCCGGACCGAATCCGGGACTACCCAGAATCCTTTCCAAAGGTACAACAAGTGGTAATGCCAGTTAGGTTATCAATAGCGTCCATTCAACTCTTCTTTCGCTGTTAACTTCTCTTCCAATTTAATTCTCTCTTGTTTTTCGCATTGCTTTAGCAGGAATATTTGTCTTGCCTAAAAGAAGAGCTCAACTCTTTGCTATCTTTACCATACTGATTCACATTTTTATATAAATCACTTGTTTATTGAATTTTAAAGAAAGAATTTTGATTGAGCACTTGGATTAAGATAATCCTCGTTGGAGAGAACACACAGTTATCATACTCGACAATACCAGCGTCCACACTGCCAAAGAAACAATGCTCGATCTAAAAATAAGACAGGCACTCACCTTCTTTGCAACTCCCTTCCACCCAGAGTTGTCTTCTGTTGAAAGTGCCTTTTCTATAATTAAGAACAGAGTCACGATTTAGAGATAGAATTATGCATAAGGGATCTGGAAACAGACTGAGATCTAAAGCATTGCGCATTCAATTAAAGAAGACTTAGAGACTATCAGATTAGTGGATTGCTCGGTGTCATGAAGATAACCATGCAACTAAATTGATGAAATGTCTCAGAATAAAACTTAACATCTACTTTTCATCTATTCCCTTTGCTTAGTATCTATTGTATTTCATCTTAATAAGTGCTAGATACTATACTCTAAGTCAGCATCTAAAGGCAATCTAAATGAATAGATAGAACTCTAGTTTTGAGCCAGTATTAATTGCCTTCGAATGATTTCTTACTTTTCAATACAGGAAATTTAGAGCAAGAAATCAAAAGGAAACTAATCTGACTCTAATGGTTTAGATAGATGAACTGAGCTTAATAATGACTGTGCAAATCTCTGGAGTAAGCTTACACTAATTTAGTCTATTGAGATCGTCTTTTCATATGTTAAATTTGGATTTCCTTAGGGGAATTCACTTTGTACTATATTAAAATTGTCTTCATATAAGATAAGAGATAAGAGATAAGAGATTACATCATTTCATCAACACAATGCATCGGGTACTTTTGCTCTACCTTCCCTGTCTGTCTCCATTGATTCCATTAGTTCGGCATCCCTTAGCCTTCGGTACATGTCCATGTCCCTTGAATCCGCGGACTTTGAGAGTTATGTTTCAACCTTGGGGCTTTGCCTTCACCGCTGCCGAGCCATTTACAGGCGTTGCTTCCCCAATTTAATTAATGTGGCGTCAGACATTAAGAGTCCTTGATTTCCCCTTCCTCTCTTCCCACCTGAGAGTACGTAGTCAAATGCGTATTCTGTCTAATTCCTATGCCAACCAGGCGGGGGAACCTGTCTAGGAATAGCTTCCGGGGTGCTGAGTGTGGCATACTTGTCTAGAATCCTGAGATGTACGGTACCTGATCCTTACATCTCCAGGAACAAGCGAACTAAAGCTCTTGTTTTCCACCCTGTGCCATTTTAAGGACTTGCAGTCACTTCCTGGTGTGTTCCTCTACCTCCCCTCTCGCGAGGGTTAGAGGTAGAGGAGAGGTCAGGTCCGTCCCACTTGCCACTCGGGGCTCTTATCCATTAATTTCTAATTAAAAATTTAGGATGGGTTTTGATTGGATTAATGCTATTAGTTATATTTAAATCATTTGCTATTATAGGGAGAGCATGTTATGTAACAATTAAAGAAGTATGTAAAGAGAAATGTGGAAAGAAGAAGGAACCACCTGTGCCACTAGATTATAAAATGGGCACTTCGCCACTAAACGTTTGTGGGTCAGCGACTCATTAGCCCTTAAGAGATAAAGTTGATTATGATTTAATAAATCATAAAGTAATGAAGGTGAAGATGATTATTAAAAATCGACGTGGAAGTCGATGACGTGGAGGTCTTGTTTGGATCAGTGGGAGTACTTGGTTGCTTCCTTGAGCTTAAAGTCTAAAGGTATCCAAGCAAACTATTTATTATCATGAATGCTAGTCCTGACCTTATCAATAGTGTTCTATTTGGCATCAAGAGTGATGATCTTTCCGGTAAAGTTAAGAGGGATAGATAATAGAGTAAGAATGAAATGAAACCTTGAACCAATGATGGCGACTCAAGTGAGTCAGAAGTAGTTGTTGGAGTCAAGAAGTATGAAGGAGATTATTAGTATGATAAGAACTCAAGTGCTCATGAAGAGTAGTCGAGCTGAGAGTTGTTAATTATCATATTTAATAATCTCATAAAGTAATCATTGATAAAAAATTATTTTATAATGCGACTAATAACACCCAACTCTCAGCGCCTTAAGGCGCAGTTTATAAATTTTGGTATGCGCCTCAAGGCGCTTACATAATAACTCAGTTCCTGATCTGTCGTGATCTAATATAAACTTTATTTGTCGGACTTTTATGACTTTTGGCGTGGTCTGTATAAACTCTAAGAGACGTTGAGAGGGTATGTAGTGCCTAAGCGCCTTTATCTCTTAAGGGCTAATGAGTCGCTGACCCACAAACGTTTAGTGGCGAAGTGCCCTATAAAATACCAAGGAGTAAGCATAGTGGAACCATGACTTAGAATTACATCACTGATAATTAGGTACATCCAACTTCTTAAGTACTACTTAAATCTAGAGTAACTTAGATACAGATTCCAGAGTATACTGTAACTAGAAATACTAAGAAAGATTCTCTCTTTAAGACAAACTAAAGATTCACGTATCCAAGTCCACCTATTTCATCTCATAAATGGAATCTAAATAGAAAGGATGGAGGAATGAATGATTGATGTAATATGCTTCATAACACAACTAATGCATTCCTACACATTCTTATCCAATAGAGAGTGGATGTTAATACTATTAATATCCCTCTCTTTCCTCTACCCTCCTTTACTTATATCTAATACATATCAATTACACTAAAACACTCCTCATTGTAGTCTTTCACTTCTATGTGTACACTCAATGTCTAATACAACACATTAAACTGCATAAACATAACCAATGGTGGATTATCATCATAAATAGTATACATA
>JAGYYO010000318.1:0-10615 GCA_021441625.1 Diophrys sp. 3 WChen-2021
CGTGATGAGTTGGATAAACTATCAACTTACTTCGTTGACATAAACGGGATGGCTAGACAGAGACTTCTATAGGAAATCTGTTATTGGAGTGGTCAAGAAAGTCATAGGGTTTCCACAGAGAATCTCTTGAATGGAAGGCACTGGAAGCAATTTACCCGACAGAGTAGTCATACTATGCACTAGTGAAGGAAGGAATGAGAGTAGAGTAATTGCCAAAGGGCATGCAAGAGAAAGAGTAGGATGATGGAGAAGCAGAGCAGGTGCAAATTGAAACTCAGAAGTAGCGGATCTACAGTAAGATAAAGAACAAGTGGTTTGTAATGGCCCAGGTTGCGTGGGGTCCGTTAGCACAGCTCCTCTGTGAGAGAGTATATGAAGGGAAAAACCTACTCACCTGCGGCAGCTGTGGAAGATGCTTCAACATCATCCATTAATACTCGCAGTGTGACCCAGAAGTGTCTAATAAGTCAAAAATACTCAGGAGGATAGTCCATCTCAGCAAGTACACTAACTATAAGGTAGAGAGATGTGTTGAAGTATCCTAGAGTATATGGGGACATAATTAGAACTTAAAAAGGAGAGGAAAACCCTCTGGGGACATAATTAAAATAAAAATATTAAAAACATGGAAAGCCCAAGGATGATGAAGGAAAGTAATGAAAATGAAATGAAGTTTGATAAAAGCACAGAAAGTATCAAGAGAACACTCTAGAACTTCAGAATACAAATAGACTAAGATATATCGGTAGACAAGAACACAAGTGGAGGGAACTTACCAGATCTTGAAATCATTGACATCCCCAATGACATACCTCACAGATAACGAATAGTTCTCCATGGAATCAACCAGATGAGAAAGACAGGATAACACAGACAAGCGGAGACAACAGTGGAACATTATAAAAATGAAAGGTCTCCCATCTGGACTGAAATGGGTAGAGCTACATGACATGGACAAACTAGAGAAGATAACAATCAAACAGGATGTACTGGGGGACAGTAAACTAATATATGATTTGACAGACATAATCCTAGCTGACCCAGCTATAGTATCCCCATCTGGAAGATTCATAGTACTCAGACTTAGATCAATAGAGACTCATCTGATTGATGCACTAGCAGACCAGAATGGCCCAGACTGGGAATGGGTACTTTGTAGGGCGTTTGAGACACACTATGTTAAAGTGTCAGTGTTACATTAACTTGACATTAAACAAGGGAGGAAAATACAGAATTTAATCTAATACAACTTTTATGATCTTGGCGAGCAGATAGCCGACATATACAGATCTCATGGTATAAATCCTCAGACAAACAAGCTCCTTCCTACATATGAGAGAGGAATATGTCCCTAAGAACGATGCAGTTTATTCTCGAGGTGAAATAGACATCTTATAATAAACGCTTGGTGAAGGTAACATGGCTGGAATGTCCCAACTGCACACCATCTTATATCATAGAATGGGTGATGAAGGCGTAAGCTAGAGTTACTACAACTTCACTAATCTCTCCTAATACATGGACAGAGGAGCCTATCCCCTCTACCTATTAGCTTCGAAATAGAACGCCTATAATCCTAAGCTATTTAGAAATACACCCTGCAGTAACGGGAAAGAGGGAGAATACTTTGTATTAAAGGTCAAGACGCACATCAATAATCAACTGACCACTTAGCTAAGGCCCTATGAATTGATATTACAAGAGATTACAGTAGGAACGGAGAGTATATTGAAGAACCCGTCATGCAAACAAAGATAGATAGTATACATCGAAGCAACGGGAATACAGGCAATTGGAGTCGCAGAGGTGATAGGTACTGTCATGGTTATAGAATTTGGAAGTGTTAGCCTGGAATATGATTATGCTGCTGCACTAGAAGGCATAGTCAGGGAACTCAATAAAGGTGCTAGTCAAGGGAAAGTCATATTTGAGAGATGTGCCCGGTATTTTGTTGCAGCCGATGGTGTTTCACAAGAAGAAAGACAAAACAAAGGCAGCTCCAAATACCATTCTGGGACCCAAAAACCTGAAGGACACTGACATGAAATGGGGAAACATGAAGGGAATACCACTTTTATAATGGCTCCTTCGAAGATGGGGCCAACCCTGAAAGAGTGATGAGACTGGACACAGATCTTAGTTCTACAGCTATGTAGTAATCTGACCCAGCTGAGAGGATTCCAAACACTATGGTAACAGAGGAGACGAAGACAATAGACTATGAGGGAAGGAATGCTGCAGACTCTGTTACTATGCATTAGGAAAGGGAGAGAAGAAGGAGCATCAGAAGATTCAGGCATTAAACAATGCAAAAGAGAAGGTTGTGGCCAGGCTGAGAAGACTGAAAGTGCATATCACCAGGGAGAGCATTCCTAGAAAGACTAGAGTATGGCCAGAGACAATGGTGAAAATGGGAAAAAGAAAATAATAGAAACAAGAAGCAAAGAGGCAAGATAACATGTGAACGAGGGCATCTAAACTGTCGCAAGACAGGAGGACCAGCTTTAATCCGTGCTCAAATTGGAGGAAGCAAAGAAGAGAGCTGAGAAATGCACAGGAAAGAATAGTGTCGAAACATCTGATAGTGAGTACCTGAGCTGTGGGGATCCAGAAGTAGAGGCACAAGCACAAGATGTTATATTAGTCTGAAGTATGAGTTATCTAAGATTATGTTAAATAGTAATATAATTTGTAAGTTCTGAATGTCGACGAGGAGTGAGATTGATACATGATTGAATGATAAATGATTATGATTATGATTATGAGTGTTTCATGAGGGGAAACATATCGCATGTTAGTGCGGAAAGCCATGGAACCTTATATCTCATGGGGAATGTTTTAAAGAGATACAAAGATCGATACTTTCCCTAAAATCAAGACTGGACTAATGGGTCTACAACGATAACTAGGTAATTAAAGCCATGAGGAAGGCCAGAAAGATATGGAATAAGATTACTCCCACAAAGAAGTAATCAATGCTAGATGACTGTTGATCAAAGATTAATGATAATTACATTACAACCTTCTAACAAAGGTATCACTACATAGTCTTGCATGGATTATTTACATAATGATAGTTGTCTATATGGATGCTTGACTCTACATATCTGCTGTGTTTTTACCCAAGCCCTTCCCCATCTTCTCCAACCCCACTACTCGCTAACGTTCCCTACATGGGGAAGTCAGGACCTAAACTTAAGGCATGACTCCTCAGCAGAGAGAAGCAAGGGACCCATGGGGCTGGCTCATGAGAGTACCCATTTAGGGCCTCATGGGGAAGGAAGAGATAATGGGGTCGGAGATTGACTTAACTCCATTGTTAAGTCATAAAGGAAGGTAAGAACTTTAGTTGTACTTACCCTCCACATCCCCATCACCACTCTGAGAAGGGTTGGAAGGTCCCTTTTTAATTTTTAATCTTCCCCATTAAAAAATGCAAGATTATTGATCCATAAGAGAAAACCTCGGGTAAGTTCATCAAGATTCTCATTAGAATAAAAAAGAATAATCACTATGTGTAAGTAGCCTTAATATACTTAGCAGACAGTGCAGATTCCTTTGCAGGAGAGAGGAGGATGTTGGATAAAGGAACCCCAGCAGGCATTAGAACACATCGAACTACAAAGAGTATTCTGTAAGTGAGTGAAAGTGGAAGAAAGAAGTAGTGCGCGTTCGCTAAATTTGAATAAGAACATCTAAATGTATGCAAATACACACCGGAACACCTAAGAGAAAACGGGGTGGAATGCGTGGAACAACTGCGAAAGAACAATGAGTGCAATACAGGAGAAGAGCAAAGGATATGGAAAGGGACGATGAGGAGCGGAAAAGCAAAGAAACCGAATTAGAAGCTATCAAGAAGGAGCTAACAACACAAGACTTAGAGATAATAGAGGATCTTTAATCAGGAAGGTGGTATATGGGATAGGGAGATTCACTCAACTTTTAAGATTATTGGAGGCAAAATCTGGGAGAGGAATAGCCAAGAATATTTAATTATAAATTAAAGAAAAATTTAATAAAGATCTAATTAAAATCTCTGGAGTCTTAGCGGAAACTTTTAAAGCTAAGGTTCCAGAGTTGGTATATATAAAGAAAAAGAGATGTTCCTTCTTCGGGACTAACAGTCCACAAGACTATTCCCACTAATTAATTGATGTTTACTGGCATAAGAGACAAAGTCATTGAAAGTCTGAAGGGGAAAACCAATACGTTCTGACAATTAGAAATTAAGACTACAAGTACATTGAGAGCATCTAAAACCTATGGGGTACCACCTTGCATTCGTGAAGAATGATGAAGATTCTATTAAGAAGAAACCTAAAGGATTTAGAATCTATCTTGGAAGCATTTGTATATAATATACTAATATGAAACGTAAATGAGGGAGATAAATATTATTGCATCAAAGGTAGAGTTGAACACGGATAGAATCAGTTAATATATTAATATATTCTCAGAATTTTGGGAAAAAATAAAATCTCTAAATTTTATTCGCTCTATCATATGTTGAGTAGCAAACAACTTACTTTTAACTTCAATTTTTCAAGTCTTCACTTGCATCTACGCTATTGAGGGTATTTCTCGGTTAATTCCAGTGTCTTGAACTTTCTCAGGATTAAAGACCTAGGACAGAGTCTATGTGGTAGTGTGACTCTGGGCTTCGAATTGAAAGGAGGGTTAATTCCATAATTAATAATAAATTCGGAGTTTCATCTTAATTATTAATGTTCTTTTTTTGTCTTACATTCTCGTTTTCCTTATCCTTTTAAACAGATATTTCAACACCAGAGTCAAAGTTAGAATGATTTAGCATTAAGTTTCCATTAATTCATCAAATAATAATTATGTCAAAATGAGGTGTATGACCTTAAGTTAATCAACCAATGTAAGCACTGACTGTAAGTGGTTGGTCGTGATGACATTCATAATTAAAATAAAGAATAAAGGCTCTCGTCCCTCTTTATATGGAAAACGTTTCCGCTATAATTTCTCATCTGGATGTTGTACATTGGGTTAATCATTTCTGACTTACCAATGATCCTGTTAGAGACATGCCTGGTTTACTTTATTTAGGATCGTAATATCCTAAATACACTGATCCATCAAACACACCTGATCAATTTAATTAAACTGATAGAAAATCTGGGTCCATACATAATCCATGACTTGATGATGATTTATATAAATGGAGATAATTGAAGGCTAGGAATTAATGAAAAGACTGAGGGCTGAGGGCACTCATAATCTTATCCTGCTTTTCTTCTTCCCAACTTTCAGAACAATCTTTTCTCAGAATAAGAGTTTACTCTCCTTATTACCTTCTTTGAAACGTTTTAACAGGAGAAAAGCTTGGTCAATTTCAATCTAAGAAGTCGAACCATCCCTGAAATTGTGAAGCAAATTCAGAGCGAACCAGAATGGTAAGTTAAGCTCATTTAATATATCAGCAATGCTCATCGTTTTTTACTTTGGTAATGTTTGTGAAATAGATATTATCTTCATTTCTGACTTTCTCTTTACTGAGTCACTTGATTTTGCCAGCCATTTAATTAATCCATGACTTTAAATCATTACGTAAAGGTCTCGGAGTTCTTCTAAGAGGGGTAAAAAAAACATAAATCACTCTGAACATGAAGCGACGAAGATAGGTAGAGCATGAGTTCTAAAAGAGAGTGTTGTCTCGATCTAATAGCTCCTAATTCATTAGGTTAATACTAAGTATTGTAGACTGAAACACTCAATGGAAGTTACAGGAGTGTTAAATATGACTGATTAAGACTCTCCCTCTGTAGCCAAGAGATATCCTAAAGGCCTTTTGGAGACTCTCATTCTTAACACTCTTCACTCACATAATAAAACGCAAACCTTGCTTACTTCAACGCACTTAAGAGCATGTACTTACTGCATCTCTTCTCTCCAGACTTTTATCTTGAGTTCAGGTTTGAATGGATGGATGGATGGCTGATATTAAAAATGCAATCTTATCTCTCTTAGTGTTCATAACACAGATATAACATGTTTAGCAATAGAAACGAATTGGTTGGCATTCTTTTCAGAGAGGGTGGGTGGTGATTTTAATATAGTAGTATTGCTCTTTATCAAAATCATCAATGCTATGTGATGTTATGTTTCTGATGTTATGAGTCCGTGATGGACAGACTTAGATAAGACTAAATAAATGGCTAATGGTTTGATGCATGCTTGATCATGCAATGTCGATCCAGGTGGATCAGAATGGGTTTTAGGGACTGGAGTATTAGATAGAGTATGGAGAAGTAAATGTTACTATGTCTGAATCTGAGTTCGAGCTTTAATGACATATTTAATGACATTTATTTCTTTCTAGATATGATTGAATTCAAAAAGACTAAAAACAAATAAACTCTTTAAGACCTTATAACTTTCCACATGCTATTGATGACTGTCAACCAAAGGTAAATTAGTTAACTTAGAGTTAACTTGGAATCCTACTCTGTGTGAAGATAGCCTCACTTCTTCCCCCCTCATTGAAAGTTCGACGGAGGCAACGGGAGAAGAGATAGCACGCATAGAGAAGCTCTGAGCAACTTGAACGAAAACTTTAAGTCCTGCAGTTGCTTTTCAGTTATGGAAGGGTCTACCTATATAATTAATTCACAGCCACGAAAGTGGTTCTATTTAATTTGATCTCTATCTATCTAGTTTGTCTTTTAGGGAGCTATACCCTTATGTATGTGACCCAACCACCAAAAGATCTCCAACAACAACTCCAAGTAAACAAGTAGAAAGTGATTATACTGCTCTATTCCCCACAAGTCCATTCCCCATCCGAAATCTTCCTTCCCCTTCTCCATCTAGAACACTTTCAACCCAAGATAATCATCTTCCTCCTTGACTCTCTATTTCTCTTCCTTTCATCTTACTTCTCCCATTACCATAGTCCACTCCACCAATTCAGCAGTCTTCTTACTAGTCGTTCATCAATTGATTCACTGTCATTAATTCATTCTTATGCAGATCTTACTATTGATTCACCTACATTAGAATAATTCTAGTAGTTAGCATGGCCAACTAGTATTATATTAATAGTGATAAAGAGATCCTTTATTGGATTATAATACGGGGTATGCAGGGGAATGTTATTAAAGGTTGTGGAATAATGTGTTTAAGGATTTGTATATTTTGAATGTCGACTCTGATGGATTTTAATGGAGGTTATTGGGTGGGTTTTGGGGAGGTATTGGATTTGTGAGAGGGTTGTGGTTTAATTAATTAATATGGATAAATGATTAATTAGATTTAATAAATTAAGTTGAAAAGAAAGTAATGGGAAAATAGTATGCCACTTCAATGATGCTACTGCGAACGGATCCTTCAATACTTACCTCTGTCCCACCTTTCCCCTTTCAATAGTCCACCAGAGTTAATTCAGATAGGATTCTTAAGAATTAAGTGATAAATGCTTTCTAAAAGAAGAAATTGAACCCACCAAACAACTCCAAGTCCTCTAAAATAAGTATTCATCTTAAACAGCCTATCAATTCTTTATATTTACTTCCTCTCCCCTCTCCCTTAACTCCATACCACTCTTATATCCCTTACGAAACTCATGAAATATATGATGGACTCACACTAGAAATATCCCACACAGACCGATTCCAGATCTTCAAATTTAAAATGTTCTAAATCTAATGCTCTCCTTCATGCATTACACTTTTATATTTCTCTTCTCTTAGTAGACTCAAGACTTAGATCTAGCTCCAGATTAGCGAGCTAGGCACTTACATTCCATCATTGTATGTGCAGTAAGCGTAATTTGTCTCGCAGCGAAATTATGGAACTTCAGCCAAGCCGAGTTGCTTCTTTGCGGTTTAATTCTTCTTTTCTAAATTAAAGTTTAAACACCATTACTGTTAATGTCTTTTAATTATTTAAATTCACTCATCAATCACTCAATCTACTCTAATTTTAGAAGAAGATAGATCATCTATTGATATTCAAATGTCATATACTATTAACAAACTTTGAGATGCGGAGTTAAAGGTACTGGGGAGTTTGAGAGTAGAAAGAGAAAGGGAGGAGGGTTATTTATTATTGAGGATTTTTAATTAAATATGATAGATGGAAATGAACTAGAAGGAGGAAAAGGGAAGCGTTTGTTGTGAGAGAGTTGGTTTTGGTTGTAAATTCAACTATCAACTATCTAAATTAAACCTGCTATTTACTCATACCAAATACAGGGTTTATTCTTCAATATCTTAATCTTAATTAACTTCTTTTTCATAAGTACTATCAGTTGAAATATTCAAATTAAGTGTATGATCTTTGACATCTTCATTGTTTGATCTTCTTATCAAGATCCAACCCTTCATCTCTTTGTCTCAGAAAGCCTTCAAAATTTGGGGATAGGGATAACACCTATCAATGCATGTTAAACATTCAAATAAATAAAGATAAATCTTTGAATTAATACATACAGAAGAATGAGTAAGCAAGACAAGGTTATCTAATGCCCTACTCTCTCAAGCCAAATCCATCATACCTTACATTTATTCCATTTATTGCCAGCTCTAAATTCAATCATTAAGTTTTTTATCAGCCTCCAGTTATTAATTTAAATTAATCGTTGATATTTACTAAAGTATCATAATGTTATTATATATCAACATTGTTAGAACTGCCTATATTTTCTAATAACTTTTCTACAATGTTAGGCTCTCAATCATAACCAGATCTTTGTCTGTAATCAGAATTAAGAGAATCCTGATAATAAATTTAATAAGGAAACATAATGGACTCTGGCACTTTTTCATCAACAGTCAGCACAGATACAGTGTAGGAGCTTACACTTACGACCACTACTGGCTTGAACTCGAATGATGACAACTTAGGATCTATGGCACTGCCAACTATATTGTTCATTGCGATCATCTTCCTCATAATTCGAATTCTTTGTTTCAAACGAGATTCAGGAAGTCATGGGCGCTTGTTTTCCGCTCGTCACATGAAGAAAAACTCAGAGTTCTAGCAGTTTAGAAGAAGCTTCTTGGAACTAAGAATGAATAACTCTCTTCTGATATGATCACAATCAAGAATACAATAATCAATTCTAAAAATACAAACGAGTACACTAAGCTTCTTCAATCCAATTCCATTGTTTAAGCAGATATAACTAAGTCTTCTTCTTCTTCTTATACATCAGTTTACCTCTGTCTTCTTCATCTAATGATTACCTCAGTATTAAATGAAGAAGATAAGAGTGTTGGTTGTGCATAGTATCTCTAGTGAGCGATCTAATCATTCTCACTCCCCGATACGCGTCCACTCATTTCTTCTGTATGACTGAAAGCAACGAAACCCCTCTCCATTGTCAGCAGTCTAGGGATGTACTTACTTGTAATAAGAGTGGTTGATCTACTATGAAGAGAGATCCTTGATTAGTCTTTTTAACGAGCACTTACTGCAAATGACAATAATTTTTCCCTTGTTCTTATAACACAAGAAATCTGCTTCATATTTACTCACTAATCTCTTGATACGATGAAGGCTCTAACCATAAATAGTGATAGTGGATTGGTTTTTGATAGTATCCAACTTCTCAATGTCCTTAATAAACATTTATCCTCTCTGCTTAAACTAAAAGGAGTTAAGATCTTGCATTTTACTATTGATCATGTTCCTGCATACTTCTTTTATCCTTTCCTCGTCATTTACTTTCATCTTAGATTCATCTAAAGAGACTCCCCCATCAATGACCATTGCTGCCTTTCCTTGTCCTGCTCTCTCCTTTTCCTGGATCATTTCCTTCAATTAGCACTGGGACTGTCTTAGGCTTTTATCGATGCCACTAACTTATAGGACGATCTCCTTAGCTTGTTCCTCCAGGTAATTAAATCTATCCCGAATATCTATTATTTCAGATTTTAACCTATCAAAGTTATTAGCACCTCTCTCCTCTAGGACCTCAAATTACCTATTTAGTTAGTCATTGAATTCCTTGAGAATTTCCGATTTAGGTTCATTCTCCATAGCATGATCTTCCTTTTCAATAGCAATAGCTACTTCATTTCTAAGTGCCTCTAGTTCTTCTTACACTTCATCCTTTAAAGCAACTTATTTCTTCAGCGAGGTTACTTCTTCTCTGAGTAGTTAAACGAGAGCCTACTGCTCATTCCTTTAAATAGTCATTGCAACTACTTAACAATTTAGTTGTTCTAGCTTCTCATTCACGTCGATAAGATCTTCTACTAACCTTTCACTTCTCAATTTCTTTCTCTAAAGTCTAAAAGGTTCTGATTCACTCTTCCTATCATTGAAAACAACCACATCTTTCCCCTCTTTTGCGTTCTTTAGCGATTATACCTCCCAGGCACTACTATTCTACATGTATTTGCTTAATAGAAGGTAGGCGGACTGCACTGGTTCCTGGGCATCCACTTTCAAAGTTTCATCGCTCTCTTTCTGCTCCATGTGAGTGAATTTTAAACTCATAACTAAGTCAAGAAAAGGTTTATCCCCAATTTAGAAATAACGATCTAAACTTGGAGGGTCTGACGACTCAGGCGAGTCTTCACGTGTTATCATTGCAGAGCACCACAACATGATTTTCCCTATTGAACGCATAGAGAGACCA
>JAGYYO010000319.1:0-10606 GCA_021441625.1 Diophrys sp. 3 WChen-2021
ATTGGCCCTCCTCTAACAATGACTCCCCTATCCCTTTGTGTTGTATGCCTTAGTGCAGAAAATCTACCAATATTATGACTTAAGTTCATAATTAATATGTTTCCAATTGCCCAGATTTAAGAATAATGTATTTTTGCTGAGCAAATTCCAATAGTGATTGTCTTTTAGGAATCGAGTGCGAATGTGGGGGAAAGGTCAGGTTCTCTGCTTGTTTGATTTCACGCTGATATTTCCTCCAATTTGTCCAGAGGTATTTAGGGGCTACCAGTCTCCTTGAAAATAGATTAATATCTCCCGCTATCTGAAGGGTGGGGAGATTGATCAACAGATGGTGTTGTTTCTTATCTAGATCTTCTGCCTCTTTTGCACTTGACGATCAAGTTCTGTATTCGAGACCTTTTGTCTCCTTTTTGATCTTTCAGATAATCTGAACTTCAGATGATATCAAAGATCAACCCTCAGAAGAATGGTGCAAGAAGGGTTCTTGTCTTTATGCATGTGGATTTGACTACTGACAAATTGAATCAATAGCTCAGCATAATAATTAAGTAACTTCATGAATGCCAGGCTAAAGAATTGGTAACCAAGGGATCCTTGCTTTACTCTCTAGCAGTGGAGATATCTTTTATGCTTTTAATGACAGGAGTTTCAATTCTTCTATGGTTAAGGGCTTGAACAGAGTTCTTTTCTTCTTATGAAAGAGAAGAAATTTAAGAGAAACCAACGATGATCTGCGATAATGCAGGAACACATAAGAGTCAGAATTTCAAAGAGATAAAGTAGAAAAAACTGTTTGAACATGACTCCTACCTCTAGTTAGGTTAAAGGTTAAAGGTTAAAGGAATTCATCATACACGAATTAATTAGAATCTTTTCCTGCACGGTCAATTGCACGGTCTGTTTCCTCATTCGTCTCAACTTAGCCTTCGGTACTCCTGTAGAGGGTGTAGTGAGGCAGTCTCTCTGGACGTTCTCTCGTCTCCCTCTGTATCCCTGTCCGGGGTCCATAATAGATACTTGTCGAGATTGAAGGTCGGGTCCCCCATCTACTTGTCTTGGGAGCTTAGACTCCCTTCAACAGCCCCTGTCAATTGTGTGTGTCTTCGGTAGAGCTAGTGAAAAACCTGGCGAAAACACCAACTCTAATTATTGACTCTGTGAATTACGTGTTGTAATAGTGCAGCCAACCTCTACCAGGAATAGAGATCAACCAGGTCCTGAAGTGTCCAATCAGAAGGTTGGAGGGGGTGGCTTAAGGCCCCTCCGTCTTCCGAATATGGCGTATCACATTTGTTCTATGTTTCGACCACTGGGAGAGGGATCAACAGCGACCCAGGCCAAGACTGGGGAGATCATCTAGAAATATATCCCAACCATTGATTATTTTTAATCAAATAATCCTACCTCTAGTTAAATTCTGTACATAAGGTCAAATGTATTGATAATGGTCGCAGCTGAAACAAAGACTTCTTTATTCTTCTATGTTCTGTATTCTTTCTGCTTCTTCCCTGTAGTTGCGCTTTGACTAATTAACGCAAAAGTTAATCCAGTGAGTTCTTCTTCTCCCCAGTCACTAATAATGATTTTCAAAAGCAATAGTCAATGAAGACTCTATTGTAAATCAAATCAATGTTTCAAAGCATGTGCTATAGACACATTAAATGTCTCTCATTCCAATATGTCTGAATAAATTAAATAATATCAGAAATAAATGTCATAAAAAATGCCTTTAAGTTCGAGTAGGATCACATAGGCTTGAGCATCTAATTCTCCGGCTAATGCTCTTGACATTTACTCATCCTCTGGCCCTCTTGGGTAGGCTTCAAAACTCCCTTTAAAGTGTACTTCCGAATAAAAGTCATACTTATATCTGTCTTTGGAGAATTAAATGTGATTAAAAGATGCATAAAGTTCAGAGAGAACACTGGCATCTTCTCCATCTAGTTCTCCTAACCTTAATATCCCCTTGGTCAAACTAACTTCCCTCCTGACCCACTTGGGTCGATATTCACACTCCTTTAACCTGAGTGACCTTCTGTGATGGCGAAAGAAAGCAGAACATGCATTTTACATTTTAAAGAAGGATCAAAGACTTCGATAACTTTGCTCTTAATACATTTTAACCTCTAAATGTTTTTGATTTCCTGGAGGATGAAGATGGTAATCTAGTAGATGGTGATGGATGCTCATCTCAATGTAAAGTAGTAGAATTTAGTGGCTGACATTTAATATATAAAATCAATCAATCATATCTTTCTTTGAATGCAACATTATAAATGAGTTTTGTAAAGCTGAAGGAGATGAAGAGTAACTCATATCAGGAGATGATTATCAGATTCATGTGTATTAGAAACTCACTTTTAAGAGAAAGAACAAATCTCATCTTTAATATCAGTTAACCAACCAATTAAAAATATAAATTAAATTCCTGCTCACCTCACCTTCGATGTCTAAAGAAAATGAGATAGAGACCCTTAGGAACATCTTAATAAAGAACTATAGGATTAATTAATATGGCGGTTAATCTCCTTTGAGAAAAAAGGAGCTAAACCCTCTTAGGATTTTGTCTCAAGGGTAACTTGGCCCAACTTCTCCCCCTTTGGGGTCCGCCAGAGGCAACCTTGGACAAGAAGCAAAACATTTTGAATGTTGGACAGCAACACTTGCAGATAACCCATTTAATCCTCTGAAAAACAATAAAGACACCTCAAATAAATATTCAAAAACAAACAAAGGAAACAGAACAAGGCAGTCAATTAATCCTCCAACCGTTAGGCTCCATTTAATATTCAGATTCAATTAAAGATCTATATACACAAGAGAACCCTTCCCAGAAAGATAACGATTGATCAAACCACCCACCACTCGAATCATCCTCATTCAAGACCCAACCATCCTCCCTTACCCCTAATATTCCCATAAGCTATCAATATAAAACAATACCCTCCCACATCCAAAGTACCCATCCCTCTAATCCCCTCTATCCCCTTTAACTCAATCTGCAGCCTCATCATATCTAACATTGACGTCCCTATCCATTGCTATATCCTATCCGTCACTGTATCCGCAGTCAACAACGCATCTCCCATTGATCCACTATTAACCTTCCTTAGCATAGATCTATATTAGCATTATCTCATCACTAAGACACTCTTCTCATCCTATTTATTTATTATTGTTCTTCCATTTGGTTCATTGACTTCTTTGTCTTTGTGACACTGTACTTTCTTTATAATCATATTGTGTTATTTGAATATGGATGATGGGGAGGGAAGGGAGTGAGGGAATATACTCTGTTTATGAGGTTTACTGTGACAAGAGAGGGAAAGAAGGGATTAAGGTTGAGATATAGAGTGAAGAATGCTGATGGGTGGGGAGCGTTCTCGGATGAGGTAGTGATTAATGCAGCAGGTAAACCGTCTGTTTCTTTGAATCATGTGTTGGATAACTCTGAAGTACTTAATCTCTTCAATATTGATGTTCTACTAATTCAATGAACTTAAATATACCTCATGATATAACATCAAACCCTCTTTCATATCATTCCCTATCTATAATAGATTTAATATCCATTACTCATCATAATCCACTAATGTCATATTAATAGTTGATTCAAACAGATTCATCTCCGGAGTTAAGAATGCTCTTAGATACTCAGATTACTCTTATGATTATATGGGAGGAGTGTCTGATACTATGTATTCTCTTTAGTCTTTGAAGAGGAAATCGATTATGGTTTAATGGAAGAAGGGAATTGGAAGTAGTGGGGTCATGGGATGAGAAGAGATGAGGGTAATTAACTTGGGTATCTTGAGAGAGGTGCTGAATTAGGGATTGGAGAGTTTAAAGTAAAATGATTTTACTGGAGGCACCAATTCTCACTTTCAGTGGAGAAATCGATGCATGGGTCTACTAGAGAGGAAGTCTTTTCTTAGCCATCTTCAATCTATGTATGAATAGAGTCTTGCTTGTAAATGTATTATCATTTCAAGTAACCAATTACTCCTCTTTCCATGGCAATATTCAAAGTTTTGAGAGTAATCAGTTTAACTACGAGGTGAATGAAGCTGATCTCGAACAGATTAAACACTGAATACTGCAATGTCTCTCCTAAAGAGTTAACAGCATATGATAACTCTTTGAAATCCAAATTGAGGAACTCTAATGATTGTCTTGCTCTCAAGGATCTAAAGAAAGAAGAACATTAAGTGATTATCCTATTTAATTTGATTCTTTACCCCCTTAATAAACCCGATCCCTTCCCCGTCCCTCAATCTCTCCCCTGTATCCCCCACACCACCCACTCAAAACCCCTACCAGCCTCCACCCTCTCTACCCATCTCCTTTGCCTTTGCCTCTCTTCCCTCCAAACCCACTAACCCACCATCTTACTAACACCCCTTTCACATAACAAATAAGAGACATTCATAATGGTGGGATCCCTCTTAGATATGGAGGAGACAGTGTCTATAAAGGGAGTAGCACATATGGAGATCTTGATGTAGGGATTATTAAAGAGGATGCAAGACAGGATAAGTAGCATGCTCCTATCTATCTTAGGTCGGCAATTGGGGATATGAGATTATTATATGATGGGTTTTACTGGAGAGTATGTTTAAGAGCAGTTAAGCAATTAGGAATAAGAGAGTGTTCTGATGAGACAGTATATGCACTTGGAGCAATGCCTGCTTACACTAGTTAGAAATTCACAGTTTGATTAATAATAATTGAAATCTATAAAAGTAGTAAATAATGAATCAACTAACCCACCTACAAGCGCATTAACATCTGCTAATCTCTGGATTCTCCAATTTCCAATATACTTTACCCACCACCCATTAATCCTCATCAACCCCCCTTTCTTAATTCAACTCATCAAACAATACTACCCCATCAACACAGACTCTCATCCCTCACACCCCTTTAGAACATCAAAGTCTCTTGATATATCTAATCTTACTATCCATGTTGATCCCTCAATAGTTGATGGGAGTCCTTCTCTTCGTCAATAAGCGATTACTTCTCTCTCTCCAAGGGAGAGTACCTTCTGTTTTAAAGATCGTTTAATGCAGATGGGGAGACAGAGAGAGAGCCATTGAGAGTTGGGATGGCTGATGTACCTGATACAATGTTGGGAGGGTCATTGTCTGAAGGGAGGATGAGCAAGGGTGGGGGGGTAGGTATAGATAGAGATGCTGCTTGCTGTTCTTATAGTTTTAGAATACTAATTAACTGGTTTATCTTTTATTTAGAATGTTATTTCTTACTAAATCTAGAAGAATTCTCATCTTCAGATGAAAAGTCCTCATAAACTTTATTGCACTTAATGAATCTCTTCTCTTGTATTTATAATAATCATTAAACAAGCAATTTAATTGTTTATTCAGGAATGGGAGTGCATGTCTGACTGGGAGGCAATATCTCTTTATGATAGGGAGAGCATATAGTATGCTCTCATTAACTAACTCATTCCTTTCGGACATAGATGTCCCCATTATTGCGCTTGCAAACCTAAATTCTTATCCAAACAATGTCTATTAATTACTCTAAAAAAGAAGGAGCTAGTTTTTTCAAGACTACGCCTGTAATACTAACTAGGATAGAAACAAGAATTATCCAATAAAGGAAAAGTAATCTCTACTTCATTGCTAGATAGTTAACACTGTTTAGATAACTCAACGACGATTTAAACTAAAACACCTTTTCATTGGAAGCTTTAGTTTAATTTTGTTTTTTCACAAAGATTATTTAATCAATAAAATGATTAAAAATTGCATTAAGGTTCTTCAATGAACAAGTCAGCAATTCCTGACTTCCCTTTACCTTCTTCTGACCCACTTGGGTCGACTCCACACCCAAAACCATCTGGGTGTACTTCCACAAACACCTCGTCTATGGTGTTATCTCTCTTGCAGGCACAGGAGGCACACATAACAATGGAAAGAAAGAAAAAAATTAATAGATAAGAATAAGAATTTACATCATTTCATCAACACGCTAAATTAACAGATTGATTTGATCTTAATACATATTTAATAAAGTTGACTTTGTCTTTGGATGTGATGATGGGAATGCTCTAAATGGAGATGGATGTGATGATAATTGTCTAATTGAATATTTTCAACCAACCAACTAACAAAGATTACTTGCCAATGATGCTCTGAGTAGCAGTTCCCACAACACTCTTTAGGAAAACAGGCCCTTCAGTATTGCAGTTGCACTTCCCAGAATAATCGTTGAGAAAATGAAATGTAATAAACAGCCATAGTCTCTTGGTTACACTAGCACAAGCATAACACTTCAGCTTAGAAGTGATCTTATGACCTTCACACGCTCCACATAGGACGCAAGCTATAAAAATTTAATAATCAAAGAAAATTTACTCGACTTGGAAGCACTTTAATAAATAAGAGAGAGACTCAACTTTTCAGTAAGAGAAAAGTTGGAGAAGAAGGGGGAGAGAGACAGTAATATTCCAGGGAAAGAGAATCAACTAGATTATTACAAGTTAAGTATGCTCTTGTCTTGTGAACACAGAGTTATTAAGGGGGCAAAGAACTTTGATCCAGCAACAACACCGAAAGATTGAGAACCATTGTCATTATGCCTCTCTGTTACTATTAATACATAAAGATAAGTGCTTAGAGTTTCTCTTAGAGAAGTATTAAAAGAGAAGATGTCTCCCAGGAGAAGTTCAGGGAACTAAAGAGAGAAGTTTCTATTGTTATTAATAATCATTCAAGGCAGAATTACTCATTATCTCATAAGTCAAGTTCCGCAATTTAGAACACTCTCTGCATTTGCCATGAAATTTTTATAGTTGTCTATATCAAAGTCCTCAGGTTCCCCAGGCACATCCGAGTTATGTCAGGGAAAAAAGTGGACACACCATTCATCAGCGTTCATCCTCTCCCGAACGTGCGACTTATTATATGGCAGTTTGCTCATTAATCTTATATACATGCTTTCTTTATTATTGTTTTCAACTATCTTTGTAATTGAAATATCATTGCATTTCTTTATATTCATGAGTCTAGGATTCCTGAATCTTATCTCTCTTTTCTCTCTGTTCCTTCTGGCTAGTTCTGAATTAGCCATATTAAGAAGCTAGAGGAGAGAGGAGTTGTGTCTTCCTAAGGTGCTTTAATACTCTCTCTCTAAGGAGATAGGATATTTGAGTATGATGAAGGTGAGCTTGGAATTAGAGTGTCCATGAGGGAGTGGGGCAAAGGTATCTTGTAGTTTGTTTGCTACATTAAGAGTGTCTTAATTAGTACTAGGGACTTATGCACCCAGATGGTATTCTTATGATAGGCTTGTTTAGTGATGTCTCTCTTCCTTGTTTAGAATCTTTTGATTAGGGCAAAGAGTTTAAAGTCAGAGAAGGGTTCCATGAAGTCGTTGGTTTTCTTTTGAATATGTTCGGGGCACTTATCTTCATCTCTTTGTAAAATTGTATGATGAGTTTGAAGAGTTCTGAGCTCCTTTGCCTCGAGCTGTACTGCTTAACTATGAAGAGTTTGTTATAGAGAGCTGTTGTTATGGCTGTGATCTTGTGTGTTGCATCTTAACTTACATTTCAAATTAAATATAATTACAAATGTATGATCCTCATTTAATTTAAATAAATTTCTCTGTCAAATGCTTTACTAATCCCGCCTACCCCACCCCTTAAATCTAAACAAACCAACCAACCCCTGCAAATTTCTCTAAATCCTCTCTCGCAAGTCTTTCTCCTCCGATCTCTCCCTCCTTAAACTATTCTCCCACTACTTCAATATCACATCTCACTTTCCCTAATTCTTCCACTCATTAACCTCCTTTCGTCTCTTATTCTCTCCATAATACTCTTATTATAGTCTCTATTAACTACTTATATGTAATCAATGCTTCTCTTAATTTGTTTATTATGGGATGATAGACGATGAAGGAGGAGGAAGGGTCATTGATTATTATGGATACGTGTTATTCGTTAGTATTGATGTCTGGAAGGGAAAGAGAAGAGATTAAATTGATGAAACGGGTGGGAAGGGAGAGGGAGGAGGGAGTGGGGGGACTGAATCATCTTAATAATTAGTTCAAAGATAGTTTATTTTGGTGTCTTCACATTGATATATTTGCATTTCAATACATAAAGTAGATAGGATTGCTAATTTGGAGATTAATTTAAATAGAAACTATTTTATCAATGTATGATCCAATATAATTTCTTTCTCATCAATGTAAGGCAATTTTAATTTTCTAATTCATATGAATAATATTCTTTTATCCAAAGATAGATTCCTTACTCTAAAATTTGATCGATCTACTTCAATCCCAAATATTCCAATCACTTTCAAGACTGCCTTACAAAGATTTAATAAATATAACATATTATGAAATCAATTCAAATAAAATAAAGAACCTTCATCTCTACTAAATTATCCATTGGCTTCAAAGCTTTAACCTGGGGAAAGGAGAGAGCTGACATAGCATATGGATCTTTGTAGAACTAAAGCATGAAAGAATTAGATTACAATTAATCATGCAGAAATGGTTGACTAGGAATAGCAGATCTCCTAAAAGTAGAGATTCACACATTGAATAATACAAGGAAGAGAGAGAAGTGCAAGATCAGAAACTGAAAACTCTGCCCACTCAACAATAGCATTAGCTCACTCCAAGTTAAGATGCTGTTGCCAATCGCTAGTAGTATGCATTTTCTAATTCTGCAATTGAATTGAATGGTGGACACACGGAGTATTTGGAAAGAGAGGGAAAGTGTCAACCACATCACGGAATTCCTGATCCAGTTGAGACAAGCTTGACTGAGCTTCATAAGCCAGAATTGTCAGCTAAAGATTTAAGCGCCAAAAAACGATTTAAATTAGGGCTAGGCTATGAAGCTTCTCTAGTCAAAGAGAATGACAAGATGAATAGAGAAGCCTACCAGAAAAGATTAATGTCTAACAGAAAATACTCCTAGGTGTAGAAAATGAGAAAAGAGAGAGTAAAACGAGAGGAAGAACTCTAAAAATTAAAAGAAAGATTAACATGGAATGATATAGAACTCCTTGATTAAGTAAAAAGCAAGAGTGCAAAGGAGTTTGCCTTTGATGCTGACATTCATTAGTGGATCAGTGTAGCAGGCAGCGACGAATTCAGACTAGATCCAGATACAATGTCGCAAATCCATTTGGAAAAAAGGGAAGACGGAAGATCCGAACTAGCCATAGAAAGAAAGAATTACCAGAACGTGAGAGCGAACCTAAAGAAGTTAGGCTACAGACTGATCTTCTATAAGCATTAAGAGGCAGAGGGGCAACACCAAGGATATTGATTCGTCTAAATGAGCAAGCCAAAGGTTTTCAGGAATTGGCTATATTTAATTAAATAGTTAAATAACAAATGCAATAACAATACGACTCATAATTAGAGTCGCGATATGAGACGGTATAACCCTGGCGAACTAACGATCGCCACATGGAACGCAAGATCAATTAGGAAGAGAGAAAACTTAGTTGCTCTAAGAAGCTACATGGTTCATAAATCTCCTGACGTTGTTTGTTTATAAGAAACTTGGATGGGCACCAACTAAATTATGGTAGACAGAGGGTATAATTAATTTAATTCAGGTGTCGGACGGAGTGGTGGCTTGGCTCTCCTCATTCATAAGAGATTTCAGTGCGAAGAAGTACTCTCAGTTCCTGGAGAGATCCAAGTCATAGAAATCAGGGAACAAGAAGACGATTAGCCGATTATAGTTATGAATTCTTATCATAATCCCAGAAGTCCAGCAGGAGTGTAACTTTTGGAACACTTGATTAAATCCAATCAATTAGTAGTTGCAGGAGGTGACTATAATTAAGATGTCTGTGAAATAAAAAAGATCTGCAAACAAAATGAGATTGATGTTGAGGCCTATAACACAAGAGGACTCAAATAACTCGATCTTATCATAACCAATAGTGAATCAAAGGGATAAGATCAAGTTCAAAACTTAGGCAACAGTGACCACAAGATACTCTTGAAGTCGATTTATACTCCTTCAAAAGCTGCTATAATAGTCTTCAACAAAGATCCATCTCGTCAATAGATAACAGAACTGTATTAGAATGAAGAACTGATCTGAGAGAACCCATTTAAACCCTTTAAGTCGTGTATTCCTAAAAAGTACAAAACATAAGTGTGTGGAAGAGAAACTCGAAAACCTTCCTGGATTCCTGCTTAATTTACTGTCCTAACTAGGGAAGAACTAACATAGTCAATAAAACAACATTATGAAGAGAAAAATAAGGAACTTCTACAAGGAATTGAGGAAGCCCACAAGACGAAGCAGAACCAGAAAGTATTCCACTTGCTCAAAGAGAGATTCAACTTGTCAAAAAGAGGAGCGATCGTGAAGTCGATAAGAAACGATGAAAAGACATACTCAGCTAATGACACAAACAGGATAGTCGCTAGAGATTACCACTCTAAAATGAACTCAGCTAATGGAATCTACAAGTTTGAGAGAGTAAACACAGGAGAATTAAGTGTTGCAGACAGGGATTTGGTAAAATATACAGTCCATAAAGCTTTCGATAAAATTGGATAGAATAAAGCTCTTGGACTTGATTTAATACCA
>JAGYYO010000320.1:0-10598 GCA_021441625.1 Diophrys sp. 3 WChen-2021
GAAGAAGTTGGGCTTCCAGTTCCAGTCCCAAACTTTGTCAGCTCCGGGATAGCGATGGAGATTCCTCCTCTCCCCATCCCCCGCATCCGGATCGTGGGCCCAAATCAGTTGAGGGATCGAAGTGAGATTCTGCCATAGGAGGCTCGGCAACCTACTTCTCCCTTTTGATTTAGTTCATAATTAAATCCGTATTATTTAACGACGTGAAACAGTCTGCATGATAACTGCATTTTCTTACAGTATTGAGTTCTCCATTCCTTCTTATACACGACTGAATGTGTCCCCCATTATGGCGATTAACATATTTAGAAGGATAACTAGGGTCATGTCAGTGCAGAGAATGAAGAGAATCCAACATAGCAAGACATATTTAGTACCGAAGAGTTCATCTGTTTGAGTACTGAATTCTCCAAGTGAGAAGAGATAACTCATGGTGAGAGCTTGCCAGAATTCGCCTGCCCATTGGTTGCCTTCTTCGTTGTTGATGCTGAGTAAGTAAAAGCAATTTCCAAAACCTATGATAGCAATAGCAAATATTAATTGGAAATTCCTCATATCTTTAGTTGTCTCAATGGGTAACCACTGGCTGATGCACTATTGCTAACAGATCATTGAATTCACCATTCTTAAGACTATCAGGCATTTAATTAAATTAATAACTTAATTCCAAGCCACAAGACAAGAGAGTATGTAATCCAGTAGTTTGAGAAAATAAATTCAATCAGAAAGAAGTCCTCTCCTCGTTTTGTCAATGGCTTCTTAGCAAGATATAAGTTTACATGGGGTTGGATTTTGATTACAAACGAAACGAAAACCTTTTGGATCAGACTGATTGATACATTGAAGCAAGAATGGTATAGGAGATGAAAAAGCAATAAATATATAAATTAAGAAAGATCTTCTTCTTCAATTATTACTTCAAGAAAAGCATCTCAGTTCGATTTTGAAAAGCGAAAGACCCTTTCTTCTTATGAAGTTATTAGAAGTGATCTTCATGGCTCTGCCTTAGCCCTCTATTTGTAGTTAAGAACAAATCTTCCACTGCTAAGACTGGTTCTTTTGTTAGTCTTACTTGTGAATGTGAAATTAGATGAAAAAACGAGTTTAATTACCATCTAAAATTTACTTTTGAATTGTTCTCCACTGGGAAGACATTATAGGAGCAGATATTCTTCTATTAAATAATCTCTTAGTAATATAGCTGAAATAATAAATAGGAGTTTTTAATCCCCTTCTTCTGATTTAAAAGCCTGTACTCAACTAATCCATCATCTTTACCCTTGAGTCTCAATTACTCTTACTACAAAACTTTGATTCAGAAAGCTGACAAAGTCCAAGTTATACTTTGTCTATAAATGACATCGGTTTTGAAATCTTGAAGATAACATACCCGCCTATCTAGATCTCAACCATTATGTTTCAGCAGCTGCTTCAAAAAGTACTGAATAACTCAGATTCACAGAACATTTTACTCTTCTGAAGTGGAAATCCAACGAAATAAGATCGATACTTCCTTTAATACAGATATAATCATCATCAACAACTGGATGAGGAAATTAATGTAACCTTGTGCTTTCATTTGATCTTGACTCATTGAATTTTGCTCGAAATTTTCTTAAATCAATCATTGTTGATTATCCAACATGACTGGGGCATCTCGAAATGTGAAGCGGGTTCGACTCAGTCGAGGTTGATGTAAAAAGTTTTAAAACTATGACCTCTACTAAGTTCTGCCCGTTGGATTCGGGTCCGACCCGGTTCCACCCAAAATGAGAAATGGAAACCGTCAGGAAAACTCCCCGTCTACGACTCAGGGGACTAAAATGAGAAGTCGGGCCCTACAAAAACCTCCATATGAAGGTTCCTGGGCACACCAAGAACAGAGTCTTCCCCATTCGGGGAGTATGACTTTGGGCTCCGAATCAAAAGGAGGGTTAACTCCATACTTAAGTGATTAATTCAGAGTTTCACTTTAGTTGAGTTGAGTTGATTACTCATAAATGATTAAATTAAAAAAGGCAATGATTAGCTTTTTTATTATTTGAAGTGAACTTCATTTCCAACACTAAGGGAGAATATAATATTATCTGTGTTGATAAAGCTACTAAGAGCTCAAGTAGGAGAAGACAAAGCTACACACACAAATCTAATATATTGTCTGCATATGATTCGATCTATTAACATCGATGTCTACAAAAGATAGTATTGAAATAATAAAAATTATTTTAAGTTGATAGTTAAAGAGAACTATGACACTAAGACATATGGCATACTGAGTCACAAGAGAATAAGCCTATAGAATTTGAGAGTACTTTACTAAGAACAGTGAAGGATATGTATTCCTCTGAGATATCCTGTGTCGATAGAAATAGATTAATATTAACTTTTGTTAATATCTTCACTGAACTAATAATCTCTATTTACATGGTATTCAAAAGTCTTATCCTTGTAATCACTATGAAAGCACATTAAGAAGATATGGGAATAAACTGTTCGGTTATGAACGCATGAGAACGATTTAAGGAAAGGAGTAACCTTAAATCATATAGTTCAAACTCTAATGCCATAGAAAAGATTGATGCAATAAAAATGCCTTGTCATGATTTGAACAAGTAAGAAACACTTGTAGCTTTCAGGAAGATCTGAATTTTAAGATGAAGTCAAGTTAAATTAGTTTGTTCTACAGAATGCTTGAAGGATAATGCAAGGTGCATTCATTTAATTATAATCAAAGAAGACTCCCTTTAGAAAGAAGCATAGCACTTGGATTTATCTAATGGCAATGAAACTTCTAAACATTCTACACATTTTACTCCCTCATCACATTTCCATAATTAAATATAACTGTATATAATGAAAGATCGAGCATTCAGATCTTCCCTAGTCGAATGAGGTCTAGGATATGGATTTGGGATAAACAGCTGCAGAATCAGTAAAGGGGTTAGTAACTTTGTTAATGTCATTAAGAATGACTCTAATGATATCTCTAAGATCAGTTCCAAGTTCTTCATATCATTGTTGGTTGATAGCATCACTAGTATCATCGAAGATAGCGCTTCTATAAGAGAGAGTATTCTTAGCTATTATAATGATGATAATAACTCTAAGTTCCTTGCCAAATCGTCAAGCTTTCATCTGTTCGGGAACTTTTTTAAATAAGGGAACACATTAACTAAGACTATGCTCAGTAAAATAGCAGATAAAATGAATGCCCGCCCAGATATCTCTTAAATATTTGAAATTAAACATACTCGCTATTACCTCCATAATAACCCCTCCCCAATCTCTTTCAATTGCATCTCTCTCATCATAATCTATTCCTTATCTCTTTACTATTCCCGTCCCTTAAAGCACTCCCCTTCCCTCCCCTATCTTGTCTCTCTCAATCTATTTATTAAAATGCACATTCACTATCTATGTAATCGATACAGACACAGCTGACGCAAGCACTACAAAGATAACAAGTGTAACTAACAGAGAAGATAGTGCATTGTATGTGCCTTAGATTCATATGTGTATTAGATTGAATATTATGATTGATAGATAGAATATGGGGCTGGCATGTGAGGGTTAGTGGGAGTACGGGTGCTTTAAGAAACGAATAAGTGTTATTATATGGATAGATGGAAATTATAGAAGGGGGAAGGGAAGTTAAAGTGGTACAATTAAGAAAGGCTTGAGAATTAATATTGATGTTCTGAAGGGGATAAAATACTTGGAGAGAAATGAAAGGAATGGAGGAGAGATTTTATTATTTTAGGTTTCTGTTGCTAAAGTAAAGACAGGAGCAATAGAAGTAGATATTAATATTTAAGCGTGGAAAGAGAAGAGTAAAGATATTCTATTAAGGATGCAATTGCATCGCTTATCATATCTCAGAAGTCTTCTTAACCACCATTGACTTTAATTTAACATAATTATGATCTTCTCAATTCTATTTCCTTTATATCATTTACAACAGAATAATTGTCAGAACCTAAATTGATAAGATGGATCCATTACTTGTATTCACTGACTATAATTTTACTTGACGATTTACTATTTAGATAAGATATGATATGCCATTTGCTAAGGGTTGCGATTGAGACAAATATGAGAGCAGACTCACCACGTGAGGCGGTCAGCTACACTGCTGAGAAAAGGACATCTGATACTTAAGGACAATGCAATTGTCCCTTCTCGTTTAATAAATTCTCAACCACTAATGATCCGACTTCCATTTATATTTCATCCCCAAGTTAATTAATGGCAACCAGATGTCTGAATGAGTAAAGACCCTATTCCCGTTTATTAGGGATATTGATCTACCATTTTCTCAGATTATTACCTTCTCAGAAGGCTTCTGAACTTCTTGATTTTGATCTAATAATGGATCATTAAAATAATCGATTTCCTTGGAGAATGCAGCACATTGATCCATTAAAACATTCGAATTGGGAGGAAGGGTGCAATAGTAGTATAAAAGATTACATCATTTATCAAAACATTGCATTGGATACTTTTGTTCAATTCTCTGTCTGTTTCCATTAGTGGTTATGAAAGTTTCTTATTTACTACAATCATTATTGTATAATATGGAGCCTTGTTCTTTATTCGAATTATTAGAGATAATACCATTGATGGTAATGAGATTAAGCTGATTGAAGAATTTTTCTTTAATTCAGGTTATCATTTTAACTGATTTTAATTCTCTAATTAATATGCAACTGTATAACGTTCTTCTGCCTTTTATTTCCTTTTTTGGCGCATGAGAATTTCTAGCTAATTAGTAATTGAAATACATGATCACTATCAAGATAAACAAAGTAGTTCGCGTGCATTTCTCCCCGCTAGTAACACATTGGATCAATAGCCTTTGCTTCCCACACCCGCTTAGACCAATAATATAAATATTTAGAACAATGCAAAGTATATTATGAGTAGTTACATTTATCATCTAGTTTTATCTTTACTTCATTGGAGGACTAGCACTACTAAGGTATGCTCAATTACATTTCATCCTGTATGATTTAAACGATGCTTAGAACTACAATAAAGACATTAAAAGAACCATCAAGTTATTAAATTAGTGAATCCATAGTCAGATTACCAACCTTACTTATCACTCTAACCTTCAAATGAACTCAAAGCAGACTATAAATGTAAATGAAGGACATGTAGATCCATGCAATGAATATTTAATAATACCTGAATAATGAAGACTCACTATCCACTTTCATGCATCCCTCGCCTTCCCTATTATTTCAGCAAGTGGGTAATTCATCTTGATTATCATTGTAGTATATGATTCAACATATATGAAGGCAATATTAGGATCATCTACCTAATTAATAGTTTATATAATGCAAGTTAGAACTACTGGAGATATTATATGGACTAATAAGAAGTATCTTAATATTGCTATAGGAGAGCATGATGGTAATATATATCTAGTAGTTGATGTACACACTACAGAGTTAAGGGTAAGTTTATTTGTTAATATATTAGTATCGTGAAGATGGGTAATTCTGTGATTTAACTGCTTAGTTCAAAATGGATACCTGTGAAAGTAATGATAACTTCTTAGAGCATCATCATTTTAGTCTCTAACACTGTGTTTTTTGAAACTTCTTCTATTGAGATAGAATGCTAATAAAGGTTCTGGTTCAGACCTCCTGAGATTAATTATATTTGATAGGTGCGACTCAGTGATACAAACAGATTTAGAAATCACTTAACAGTAGAAGAATATCATATCTCAAACTTAAAGAAGTAGGGAACAACATCCTGCTGCTGTATTGTCACCTGATGACAGCTCTGTCAATAAATCAGAGTCAAACTATGATAATCATGCGATATTCACAGTTCAACTCTTACCCTTTACTCAACAGCAGACAGAATTCTTACCCTCAATCACTTTTTATTATCAATCACGAGAATAATTAAATTAAAGTTTAATATATTTCTCAACTCTTGAATTATTATTAAAGCACTACTCCCCTCTCCCACTCCTCCCCTCCATCTCCACTATCGATCTCCCTGTCTCCACTTCCTTATCCGCTATCTCTCCCTCCATGTATAAATAAACGCCATAATATAATATATATTACCTCATACATTGTAAATGAAGTAGATTCATCTAATGAAGTAACAGGCACACTTGAATAAGCAGTAACTCACCCAGTATTACGACATTGATGTGATGTTACTACTGAGTATACTAGAATAGGATATAATGATAAGGAGACTAACATGTAAAAAGAGATATAATAATTGAATATTCAGGAATACTAGGAGACTTACGAGTTAATTGAGGAGGAGTATCTAGTGATGTATAACTAATAGAATTAGTTGTAACATCTAGTACATTGTCATGAGATATTAGTTACTCACATCCACACAAACAACCACAGTATTACATCATATCATCTGCTTCCTTCTACATATTTCTCACTGATAATTCTCATATTAATTGATCCTACTATCCATTTGACTATTATTACTAATGAACCACCTTCTTATAGAGCAGTAAGTGAGACTTATACAGAGGATTTAGATGATAGTATTGATATTGGAACATATGTAACAGATGAATTTGATTATTATAAGTGGGTTTCTCAGTGGAGTCGATGGGGAAGGGAGATGTGATGATGTTAGGAGAGGTAGTGAGGGTAGATAGGTGAGAGTGAAGAAAAGTGGAGAGTCAGGGAATGGTGATAGAGAGGATGGGGTATGTTTAGATTTCTATTAGCAATTATGATCATGGGATTGGTCTAATTGAAGGGAGGATTTAATAACGAGGAGTTGTATTTGATTCTTAATATGGGAGAGATTGAAATCTAAGCTAGCGGGTGGTAGTTAATGGTTTAATAGGTTGAAAACATTACTAAAGGGTGCAGATGTAGCTGGATCTACTCTTCAGAGAAGCCCTACAGTAGATAAATAGTAATATGTTTTAATCAATTCATATCTTAGAACTCATTGATCTTAAACACAATGGACAAGTAGCTGCACTGTGCACATAAATAAAGGAAATAGAAGCTTACCTTAACAATGAACTACTTATACATACTCACATTAGTGAACTAGTAAATGGACTGATTATGCTCTATCGACTAAGACCAACTAATCCATTGAATACAAGTTTAAAAGTTAAATAAATAAATTCATCAATAACCCCAGTGTAATTCAATACTCTAAATCAAGAAGATAGAAATCAAAGTAAGATGAACCTATGAATAAAGAAATAACACATTAGACTATCTATAAACAGGAGTTTTATTAAATGTGGCTATCTTTATAATCAATTGAGTAACTCAAGTACTATATAATGAATAAATAAGATGATCAGTGGATGCTTAATAGCTAGTATTAATTTAGACTGATTAATAAGAACCTAATTGGAATGACACTAGAGAGGTTTCCAATCTCATTAATTTATTTTAAAGTGAAGCGACTGGCGGAAGTGTTTATATTTCTATTGATGGTTGTGTTGATGGGTCCTAAGGAAGCGATTAAATGGACGAGAAGATCAAATACTGTTTATAAATTTAAGAATCAACTATAATGGAAAGAATTGGCTAAAAGGTTTAGAAATGAATTGGTGAAACGTATCGATGATATTACAATATATAGATCATAGACAAAGGAAAGAAAGAGCAAGAAGAGAAAACAAAACATAAATAATTGTATATGTATAAAGGGATTTATAGAAAGAAGGGAACCCCTTCTTAATTTTCAACTGAGAGATTTGGTTATAGTCACTATATACCCAACAGATAGAACTGGAATAGATAGTTCAACAGAATATGGGGATAGATCCATCATTGTAAAGATACCAAGGCCCATCATTAAATTGAGAGAGTCAGCAAACTTGTACTCAGTCCTGTGTGCCCAAAAACATCCAACTAAGAGTGGAAGTTCTCAGCACTTACAAAGAGAAATTGTTGAAGTGTGAATAGAGATTCCTAGTAAAGATACATAAGGGACATCTTTGTAATTAATATAAACTTCCATTATAAATTATAAATTACTTTAAGATAACCTGTCTGTCTCAGTTTATTGAAGATGAATTCTTAAGAAGACAGTCTGAAAGCCATAATGAATGTTTCAATTTAGAATGCTCTGATGCTCCGGAGGTGAAATGCGAGCTGAGGAAGCTATCGAAATTGGTTTTGAAGTCGCAATGGCTAGAATAGTCGATACATTGGCATCTGGAATTGGGCAGAGAGGGGATGGATTCTGTTATCCCAAGGTCGGTGCAATTAGGATGTTGATCGACGGTCTGTGCGCTGATGGTTCGGTGAAGACCTATTCTTAAGATTAGCAAGATGTGTAGGTAGTAATAGCCTATGATATGGTGGGCATTATTAAATCCCAAGACTTTGCCATATCAACGTTTAATCCCATCTTTGTGTCTTATAAATATTACAATAACTAAGAAATCCACCATAATATTTACTTTTATTCCATTAATTACCTAATTGCGATTGTCTAATTTAAGAATTCAATTACTTTAAGAGAACATAGGCTCCATTCCTTCTAAGAATTGACTGAGCTTGGCAATTAATTAATCAACCTTTTGAACCGAAATCTGCTTTGAAGTTATCTCTATTGACTTCGTCTTCACGAGAGACTGAAGGTTTAATATGAGAAATGCTTTAAAGAAATCATCTGCAGTAGTATCTGGAGCTCTTAGGTTAGATGGCTCAACGTCCATTAATCTCATAGGGGTCTGAGTTAGAAGTGGTCAAGAAGTAACCATCTGGAGTCTAGGTAAACTACTAGGCAGCTTAGCATATTCTAATTTAATCCATAATAGCTTCCTTCATGATAAGTGAAATATCAGATCCCCTCATGGCTTTTATATGAAAAAGAATCAGATCCAATTACTCTACTACTATCAAACTCACTACTTACTTCTTAGTTTCTTATTGAGGTGCAAACTTTGGAGTCCCACACAGACTCTCTCGCAGGTCTTATCTGTAAGAAACCCTTGGTAAAGGATAATCATAAACTTGGTAAATTTGATCTTTCTGGAATCCCATCAGCTCCAAGAGTTAGTAACGAAGATACATTCAATGTTGATGAGAATAATATCTGAAATGTGCAAACTGATAATCTTAGAACCGGATCGACTGAGTCTATTACTAAAACCAATGAATTGGCAGACTAGTCTGTATTGATTTTTTGAAAGGGAATGGAAGCATTTCCCATTGAATTTTTTATTCCTATGTATTTTTAAATGCTTGATCAAGACCTTGTGTAAGTTAAGTGTATCCATTGCTGATAATGTATATATGCGTGCATTATATACTTTAGGGTGATTACAGCTTGTCTTCTTATCAATCGAAGTAAAATAACCTTATATCTATGAATAATAAAGTGGACTAAGATGATTCCTTTATTAAGAAATCATCAATGTCTTTACTTTAATTTTAAACTTGAGCCATTATAAACCTCCTCCTTTTAACCAATATCTAATATAAAACATTTAAAGTGAAATAAATATTAAATTACCTCTCTACCTGCTTACTAATTATCAAACAGTCATCTATAACTAACTAAACCAATTGAACTTAACATACTCTTGAATATAGACTATCTCATTGATAGTAATCTCTTCTATCACTCTCTTTAGTTTCATTTCTAATTCCACAAAACACATGTTCTCATCTACTAGATCTACATCTCAATCACTTGTGTGTATTATGTGCTTAACTTACCATTCTAAGTTATGTTTAATCTTCTTCTCAGTCTAAAGTACACTTATCGTACTATTATATCTAGTATTATAGACATAGATAGTCTTGAATACCTATGTCTACTGCTTTAACTTCTTCTTAGAATGTTTATGATTGATCTTCAGATCCATAGTTAAGTGGAGTAAATTCATCTTTGTCTTTTATGTTTATAATATATGATGGTTCGTTATAGTTACTGCTTTCCTTTCCATTGGAGTCTTCATCAGAGATTGCTTAAGGAGTGTATTGTCTTGAAGGTAAGACTTTTGATGCTTCTTCTTTATCTTAGATATTGGATTGGAGAAGTTAAAGGTGATTAAGGTCTGAATTGGCTGCAAGGATTGGATATATTGTGATTGTTTACTGTCTCTTATGGAATATGTAGGTGATCCTTTTATGGTGATAGACCGTATTCTTCTTGTAAAGAATGATGAATAGTCCTTGCGTTATATCAATGGCGTTACAAGCCTATATATTACTGAGATTATGTTTTATTGAAATTTTATAACCTCCTGGGCAAGAGATCTGCATAAACAAGTTATCTCTAGCTTAGGAACTCGAGTCTTCCATAGAACTACTTACCTTGGCTTTCATTACCTCTTACTTCAAAGAATTACACGAGTACATTAATAGATATTTCCTTACTAGGCTATCCAGTCATGCTCTGTCACACATTTAGGTCTTCATTTAGTTTAGGAATAGACTTGATTCTATCATCATCTCTAGCAAAGTCACACATATTTGCTAATACATGAAGACTATTGTAGTGAGGGATATATACTCTTGAACTTGAAAGAACTTGAACTTGAACTAATCATGAAGAACCGAGTGTTTACCCCCACTCGTATTACATTTGGGGTTTGAATAACTTAATAA
>JAGYYO010000321.1:0-10598 GCA_021441625.1 Diophrys sp. 3 WChen-2021
TTCAAACACACCGAAACCGAGCCTGTCCCAGTGTGTAAAGGTTGTGTTGTGCTAGCTCCTTGGCGTCTGTAGCTAGTGCTTAGGGGGAGACTCCTGTCGCTTTTAAACCTTTAAAAGAACTTAGAAGACACTCTAAACATTAACATCTTGACTTTGAGAAAGTAGAATAAGTGGCAAGTACGGTAAACTCCATTTAATTGGATGCTTCTCACTTTAGATAAAAGTACATGTACTACTTTGGAGTATGTGATGGACATAGACAATATGGAAGAGAAGTATCTAGTTTTATCACTAGTTCGCCTTCATTTAATTAATTAGAATA
Source organism: Diophrys sp. 3 WChen-2021 (assembly GCA_021441625.1). Lineage (NCBI taxonomy): Eukaryota > Ciliophora > Spirotrichea > Euplotida > Uronychiidae > Diophrys > Diophrys sp. 3 WChen-2021. The sequence goes on from JAGYYO010000321.1 coordinate 323, forward strand.
TACTTAGATAGTCATTACTCTACTCTGGTATTAACAATCATAAGATTGCCTGTTGATGACATCGTTATTAATCATTGATGTATTTACTGTCATCATCAGGGTCATATAGGAATCGAAGGGGGTTGCCAATTATGACTGGATTTTTTCCATTATAACCCCTATTAAGATATCCCCATTTAACAAGGTCCGTACAGAGGACGGAAGACCCCATATCGTTGAAGGGGGGGTCTAAAACAGTTGATTTAATTGCCATACTTCTGCACTCTCTGTCTCGCTCATATAGCTTTGCCCCTCTAAGAGTCACATAGGCAATTCGGTCCTTGGTTGAACAGCTTGCAGACGCGATATGGTGGATACAAGCCTGCATTCCTTGGCCTGATAGCGAATGAAGCGACTTAGCAGCAAAGTGCCAAATCCTACTGTTTCCATGTAAAGGCCATGGCATCAACATCCAGCTGGCCTCTCTGAGCATATATGAGTCTCTCTAGAGTTTCGATCTGTGAAGCGAAGGACAGACTCAGTCCAGACTCTCTGCAAAGATAAGTTCTGTCAAGAACAGTTTGAATCTCTGTTGCCCGCCAGATCTTAACTTGATTTAACCTTTGCAAGAAGACATAAAAGTTATAAAAGAAAATAGACCTTTGAAGGAAGGACGAACAGAACTAATCCTTACTGCACTAGAGACCACATCTGGTCTAAGTTAATATTGTCTGTCTCAGCAGATAATGCCTGAGACATAAGAAGAGGGAAGAAGGGAGAAGAAGCCTCCTGTGAAGCAAAAAGAGAGAAGGCGACCTCTGTCAGAGGAGATGTGGTGTCCTCAGCTTTGGTATTCAACTTGCCCATTAGACTATACTCTCAGAACTGCTCTAAGACACATTAGGACTGCCATATGCAAACCAGCAATGATAATTGACTTAATTTAAATAGATAGGGGGGTCTACCACGTCCCAAAAAGCTTAAAAAAGGACTATCAGGAAGAAGGCTTCCCCTCCCCCCTTCCACAATATGATCTTTAATTAATATTAATTAAATACATATTTAAGAGTCTCTATCAATAACCTACTGACCCTGTCTGGAGCCTTTTGGAGCAAATCTTAAATGAAACATATTTATTAATATAATTGAACTAATGGAGGGGATTTTAAAAATTATTAAGAACAAAGACTTACTCGTTATAGATTAATTTTATCTAAGTTTTGTATTAACTTAAATAAAATTTACATTAAATCCGACCCTTTGACTCTTGAATAATTATCCGCAGTATTTCTTTATTTCACTAAAGCATTTTCTTGAGTATCTTAAGCATTTCTCATTTTTACACTGGTCTTAATTGAAATTAAGATTAAGTTAATCAAACTTTGAGGTAAATTCATTTGTATTTCCTCAGACTTGGCTCAGCGGTTGTCGTCTTTGCTTTCCACTCTTCCTGAGAGGCTATCTTGGCGCCATAGAGCATGCTACGTCTCCTTTTCTAAGGTTTGGTCTTTAAGGATTTATTTTCTGGGTAAAGTTTAACAACCATATTTAATTAGATTACATCAATTTAAACACAACTACTTCACCATCTTCCTCTTCTGATTATCCTCCTTTAACTTTTCTCTCACTTTTTCTATCTCACATTCAAGGACTAGAGTTTCAAAGGGAGAGGTCTACCTCCTTGGGCTCTGTCATCCAGAAGTTAAGGTCTACCTCAGCTTCAGGTAGAAGTATTTTAAAACACTTCTAACTCCTCGACTTTCTGAATGATTTACATTCTTCTCTTCTTTTGGATTAGAGTAACTTCTCCATTCTCTGATTGGTAGAAAGAGATCTCTGTGCCAACTGCCTTGTTGTAATAATCAAAGAAGTTGAAGTGATCCTTAGTCTGCTTCAATTTATCTGAATATTTAAATAAATGAAATAATGAAATGGCTACTGAAACTACTGAAAAGGGAAACTTCAAACAATACAGTCTCTCAATTGAAATCTGTCTCCTTTATCGATTATGAAGGTCTGATGTAGAAGGTTGCATTCCTAGATGCTAGGCAGATCGGAAAATGCTATTCTAAAGCTCTTTGTATATCGTTGGCTTATTCTGCGCTTAGCCTCCCTCCCCTCCTCTTGGAGGGTCGGCCGTAGAACAGTAGGAAGGACACTATTAGTCATATGTGTTCCATCATGCTTTAATGTAGTAAATCCCTTCTTTGGCATCTCTTTAACCTCTGTAATGCTCATTATTTAGCTCAACAGCTTTATGAAAGCTCTATTAAACGAAAAGAAATCTCAGCCACACAAATAAAACTAAGCACTGAATCTTACTGCATATTAATGATTTCTCCAATCAATCAATCAATCAAAATCAATCAAATGTACCTGAATTGTTGTTGGAGCCAGCTCTTGCAGTACAGTTCTTAACTATCAATGTTGAAGTCATGTAATTCATATCCGCCAGGAGTTCCGAAAAATCATTTAAATGTAACTCCTATTCCTTATTGCTAAGGCCTCTTTGGACACTGAAATATTACACTTGCTTCCTGTACATCTTTTGCTAGATTTAAGTTAGGATGGAATCAGTAAAGTACTTTCTTTAATATCAATGTCTAATATCATATATATAATTGAACACCGATGTAATTATTACTAAATGAACTCATGGAGTTTTTATTTAATAAATTAGTTGTGATAAAATAAGATAAGAAAGATAAGAAATTACATCATTTCATCTGCACACTGTAAGTCGGTTACTTTGGATCCGTGTCGTGTCTGTCCATTAATAATAAACTAGTTCAGCATCAGTTAGCCTTCTAGTCCTGGCCCTTGATCCGTGAGCTTTGAGAGTTATGTTTCAACTTTCGGTCTTTCTGTCTTCTCCACTGCCAAGCCATTTCCAGGCGTTGCCTACCTAATTTAATTACGTCCCAACTTAGGAACATTTACATTTCGCCCCCAAGTCTCCACCCGTGAGGAACTTGTCAAACTCATATTTTGTCTATCCACTAAGCCAACCAGGAACAGAGTCCTCAGTATTGAATCCCCCATGTCTAGAATACTGAGATACACAGTACCTGGTCCTTGCATCCCCGGAACAAGCGAACTCAAGCTCTTGTTTCCCACTCCATGCCATTTTAAAGACTGGCAGAAACGTCCAGGTGTGTTTACCTTGCTCTACATCGCTGTAGTAACAAGGAAAGAGAGTCAGGTCCCCTCTCACTCCCACTAGGGGTACTTATCCATTAATTGTTAATTATAAACTAATTTTTTGTGATCAAGTGAGTAGTGCGTTGAAGATAATAAGGAGTAATACATTTTTGGTTACTGTTTAGCTCCATTTTAAGTAGTTAATAATCCATTTGAATATTACTGTTCCTTGAAGTGAGATTAACTAATTCAATGTATTTTACATATCGAGGGGACTAGTGAAAGTGCCAATTTTATTAAAGAATATACATTACAATATCAATTGAGAGGGTTGTACTTATAGACTAGTAGTAGACATGAATGTGACACTTATTAATAATACAATTACAGATGGGAAGTTTAGATATTTTTTTAATATTATGTATTTTCTTGGTATCCTCTATCAACACACTTACAAAAGTCTATTAAGAGAGGAAACTTTCTTAAACAAATGAAACAAAATGTGATTACTAAATTGAACTATAGAAATAGGAACAGAATGATCATTACATCTCTAATTAAAATTTTATCTGCTCAGTCTCGTTCCTTTTAAGCTATAGATCTGATGGAACAGACTGAAGGGTAGGGAGATCTTATATCAAAATGTAAATTATTTTGACATAGCTTATAGGAAAATTCGTTTAAGAATTAAGTAGTGAAATGAATTAAGTGAATGAGACTTAAATAACTATTGAGTAATGAAATTCCTAGTAGTATTATTAACTGAGTAGAGAAGTTAAATCTATCTGAAATGAAACTGAGAGACTTTTAGTCTATCTAGATTAAATTTGAATCACTTTATGATAACTTAATAAAAGTAAAATTAAATCCAAACTCTCTCCTTAAAAGTAATATATATTGTAAGATTATTAAACTATAATATTTATCTTTAACTGAGAATGTAATAAGCTGTCTTAGCTTAATCAGTATGCATAATGGTGAATACCATTTACTAACAAGAAACTCACAACTTGATTTTTGTATCAAAGTTTCTTTGCATATCTTCATGGCTCTATGATATGACCAGAGGCATTTGGTTTATCAGGTGAATCCATTACAATGCAAAATGAGATGTCGTCTTGCTTTCTTCTTGTTGATCATTATTATCTTATTTTACTTCTTCACACTGCTAATTCTTCACATTTATAGACTACTTTTGAAACTTTCTGAGACAATTATATGAGTAGATGATGAACTTAATGTCTTCTAAAACTAGATGGAATTGCTTTTTATGGGTTTTGCATGAAGTCATGCTTCAAGGCTTCAATTGAGTTGCAATAGACTTTCCTTAAACAAGAATCTGGTCTCATGATAGTTACTCATAAAGTAGAATGCATCTAAGCACATGTTAATAGAAGTCAATAGTGTTTTGGGATTTCGCTCGGGAACCCCCAACACCATTAATGCCATGAAGCAATAGACTAGTATTATCTTGTCTAGTAGACTCAACTTTAATTAAATAGGCCAGAGGGTAATCATGCAGTGAGTCTTTCAACTCCTGCGGGCCCTGTGAGTAATGCGGGGTTACGAGTCGGGAACCCTAGAGGTTTTTGTCTCGGATGCCCACCAGGACGGGGTCATTCAAGTTTGTGCGGTCTCAAAGGTAGGAAGGAACTTGGTTTGCACCGCTTCTGACTAGGGTGGCGTTCGATACTTATTATATATATAGAGATACTCCTTCATTGAAAACAATGATTAATAAGTGAACATCTCTAAGCAATAGACTAAAGCATTAAGAGTAATGCTAAATACTCACGAAGATATTTTCTTCCAAATAGCTTCATCTTCTTCTTCTTCTTCTTTTTTATTAATTAAATATGTTTGGATGATTTTATTACTTGAGGAGATGCAGTTATTTAACCATTTCCAGTGATGATCAAAGTGTTTTAGGTAAGTGCTTTATAAATCACTCTAGGAAGCTCCAGAACGGCAGGCCAAGTATACCTGCTGGCCTCAGTAGTAAGGCTCGTGGGGGTAAGGGTGCGGAAGTGTCTTTCTTAGGTTCCGACTTGAAACACGACGTCTTCGAGCCTTCTTGGGCGGCTTGTTGGGATTCTTTCTTGGTTTTTTCCTCTGTGGTCTTCGGGAGCTTCCTAGCTTCATCTTGTGCATTAATTTCTTCAGCGAGTCACTTGTCAGATGATGATGGACTTAATGAATCATTAATTATGGATTAGAAGCCTCTACTTAAAGTCTTTAGAGGAGTGATAGAGTGAGACCTTCTATTGGCTTTAATATCAGCCAGGGATATGCCATCATGTCTCTTGCTATCAGTCTGGTTCCTCCTGTTACCTCTCAGTCATCTACTATCTTTATCTACTTATTAATTTGATTCTTTATTAAAACGCCAATTCTTGTCTAAGAAGAGAGTTAAGTGATGAACATCAATATCTTATTTCTGTAAAGGAAACTAACAGAAGGTAAGTAAATGTAAAGTTCTCCAGAGCCAAAGACCAAGACTAAGACAATTAAAAAGTTGTGCTCTTCAATTTCTTATTATTTGAAACTATAAGTTATATCCTTACGCTATGATATCAATAAAGATGGATTTTTAACAGTGAAGAACAAGATGTGTAACGCTTCAGCTAGAGCGGGAGTGAAGCTGAGCACATGTTATACTATTTGAAGTGCTTATGCCAAATGGAGACTCTTCCCTTAAAAGCCGAAAATCTTCTGGGAGGCCAAAGACGCTAAGATTTGATTAAATTAGTTTTGATAGTAAGTAAGACATTATTTACCTAATAAAGAAGCATGAGTCTAAGAGAATGTGTATCCTCCCTGAAAGAGAGTAATGATATTAACATATCCAAAACTACTCTAAAGAACATTTACTTTAAGCACGGAATAAAATACTCTGACACTTAAATCCGACCTCTGAGCTATGCAAGAAAGAAGAACTAATACAAGGCATAGCTTAACCATGTAGAATTCATTTTAAGGAAACTCAAGAATAGAGGGAGAGTGTTGTAGCTTGATTAAAGCTATTTTACTTCAAATTAAAGAAAAGCAAAAACTTGGTAAGACTTAGAAGATCCAATACTATATTACTAGCCTTAATAAACATAATGCACGATAATATTAGAGGAGTCTTAAATATGGAAGATCCAAATAAACCTAAATTTGCATTTAGAAGACCTACTAAGATAAATAGTGACAGCAAACAGGAACCAACCACTACTCAAATCAATAACCTATTAGGAGACAGCCTCCATCAAACCTCTGATAAAAGCATTGAAGTGTTACAACATGCGAGTTAGATCCACGTGGAATAAAAATCCCCTAAGACTTCAACACCACCCAATTAAACTCCAATGTTTCATAGAAAAAGGACAAGGAGTGAACAACTACAAACAGATATCCACAACCTTACAGGAATCTACACCAAACACTCCATTGAAATTGCTAAACTAAAAGAGCTCATAACAGAGAACACAGAGGAAATAAAAAATGAAACAATTATAGCTATTGAAGCCGCCAACTCAACCCTCAGAGAGGAAATTCCAAACATTGATCAACTGATAACACTGCTCATCCCCAAGATCCAGTCGATTATAATACCTGCTTTCAAAAAGGATTTAGCAGTTGTAGACATTAAAATAAGGATTCTAGAATAGTCGAACGAAAAATTGAACAAAGATATTGAGTTACTTCAAAAACAAATTGAAGCCGTCAATGGATAATCTAATGCTCCCAAATAATCTGTAGAAGCAAAATTCTCTAACTAAAATGATAAATTACTGACCACTGCACTATAACAAATCGAACAACTAAGAGACTAAATCTCTAGATAGGAGTAGTCCTTTAATATACAATTACAGGAAGCAGTATTGTTAAAAAATACCACGCCATGCAAGCCAGTGCCTGATGAAGACATGGGAGTGCAGGAGTGTAAAAATACCTCCTCCAAACATGAATATATAAGCGATTGGCTCTAAATAAATGAATGTAGCTCGACTTTCAGTCTCTCCTTCAAACATGGAATATAGCAAGCATATTCCCTAATAGGACTAGCAAAGTTTGATGTAAAGATCCTTAAAGATAACAAAAACTTCATCCTCATATGCGCCAAAGATAATAAGAATAAAATTATCTCTCTTGCAAAGAGAGTGAATCTAAATGGGCATTACTTTAAAAGAAAAGATCCTCCAAAGACTTCACAATAAACTTCAAGTGAGTTCCAAATGGAAAATCAATCTTCTTTATGATGCGCTCACCCTCTAATACCCACTACACCACTTGATTCCGCAAGAGTTAGCGAACCTACCACATCAAACTTATAAATAGTTCTGTGGAACTGTCGCTCAATCTCAAACTCTATTAACAAAGCATCCCTCCAAGCACTCTTGAGGGAATACCAACCAGAAGTAGTGATCCTCGTCGAGACGTGGATCAAGTCAGAACACCCTCCACAATTCCCCGGGTATAACTCATTCTCTACCCCTCCCCATCACTGTAAGGGAGTCATGATTCTAATCACAGAGTAATGGACTGCCCAATAAACACTATCAGTAAATGTAACCTAACTTATGGTCAGAGCTCACAACTCCAATACAAGTATCGACATTCTTGGATTCTACACAGATGTCACTGATCCATAGATAAGGGAATCTCTAAAAAACTTAACCTGCAATGGTAACATTATTATAGGAGGAGACTTTAACCGAGATTACACACAGATTAAAAAATATCTTAACGATAAGGGTCTCCACCAAACTGACGTCTCTACTAGAAATGAAGCCAAGCTCGATCTTATAGCTTCCTCACTTAAATAAAGTGGCACGAAAGCAATATCTCTAGGTCTAAGCGACCACCAAGCCATAATAACGAACATAGAAATTTAATAGTTAAAGATATCTACCATCTAAAATACAGGGTTCATCTCCCCTCAGAAAGTTCTAACTGAGATCAGCTCAAAGATAGGCCAAATCAAAGCATCCTCTTTCCCCTTCACTCCCATGAGATGCCACATTAACCAGTTCAAGGTTCTTACTTCTAAACTTAACTACTCTCTACACCCCACCTTCTATCTTAAGCTCACAGGATAAGACCTCATAAATTACCACAGATAATTCTACCAAGACAAATACAACCTTATCCTTACTCAAGCTTAATAATCCTTTAACTAAAATGATTCCAAGAACTTCTTCAGAAATGCAAGACAGCTCCTCAACAAAGTAAAGAAATTGCACTTAGCTTAACACCTGCAAACTCCCGATCAACGAATTCTAAACATCGATGACTCACAGGAAGAAATCACTAAGTTACTTAGGCAGAATATGTCAGGCCCCTCCCCTTCAGATTCTACTTTAAAACTCTAAGCACCCATAGACCGTATATACTCCCTCGAAGAAATCTCTAACTGCATTGACTCCCTCAAACAAGGTAAAGCAATCGGATATGATCTCCTGCCAGACACTGTCCTTAAGTCCTGCAAAGTTATCAAAGGGAGAGTAATCTCATTAATTAAGTAAGTAACTTTAGGATAAAAATCCATCCCATCATATATAAAAACATTTAGAGTCCTTGCATTTTCCAAATCAGGATCTAGCACAGTCACAGCCGACTAGATCCGCCCTATAAGCGTCCCAACATGCATCTATAAAGTGTTCGAATCTTTAATCTACGAAGAGGTTACATAAAATATTTGGAGCCAAATCAACCGATACTAATCAGGATTTAGGAACGGGTGCAAACCCCAAGACAACTTTGTCGCTCTCATGTAGAGAATCATTTAATTCAAAAACAATAAAAAGACATATTACACTCTCTTCATTGATCTGGCCAAGGCATTCGATTCAATTGACCGTCAAATGCTTCAAAAAATCATCATCAAGCGCCTAAAAGATAAGATCTCTAATACAAGCCTCTCCATCTCCATACAATTGATTAACCGAACTTTCAGCTACTTCAATGGGACTATCATCTAGTCTAACAGAGGCATAGTCCAAGGGAGTCGCCTCAGCCCTACATACTTCGCCTTATACTTAGACGAAGTTCTCAAAAGCCACTTCACAGAGGAAGAAATAGATAAATACTTTCTCATATTCGCAGACGACATTACAATCACCACGCCAAGCAAAGCCCTCTCCAAATTTACTACTCGGCAAACTCATATTAGCTCTTAATGCCTACTCTCTTACACACTCAAAAGCTAAATCTTTCTTCATCTCGAACTCCTCAAGCAAGACTAGCATCCTTGGCATTAACTATAAACCAGAGGGAAAATACCTTGGTTTCATCATCTCTAATGACTTCCGAAAGATGAAGAAATTAAATTTCGACTTAATAAATAAGAAAACCATCTACTTGACGAAATCCATTGGAGATAAGTTAGAGACTCAACCCAAGTCCTAAATCATTTAAGCTTTCTTTGAATCCCTAATACACTACTCCATACCCTCCCTTATGGCATTAGGGATCTGCAACCTAAAGAACATCGACGATCTTAAAACCAGAATTATCAAAAGGATTCATCTACTCCCACGCTCTCTAACTAGGGACCACACCTATTTACTTACTGGACTCCAAAGCACTGAACACATCATCAACCATAACCCAAAGACCTTTAAGCCTCATCACAAAAAAAGCCTCCCTCCCAATATTTGCCTTATAGCTAAGACAATCTGTGGAAGAGTTTTCATCAAAGGGAAATAATTGCTTTGTGAATTCTGCCGTCAACCATTCTCACTATTCAAACATGGCCATCACTTCGCAAGTAACCAATACGGGACAATACGCAAAGTCTCGCAGCTTCTCTCTCTGCTCAACCTCCCACAATCCTAACAGAGATATTATTACTACTTCTAACAACTATTCATCCAATGCTCCACTCTCTTTAATTTAATTTACAAATGAATAAGACAAAGCGGAAACCAAGGTAACTGATTCATTACTAATCACTAATCACTAACATAATGCACTATAGTGAGTCAAGGCGTAATAGATTCTGAAGGCACCAAGGAAGCATTTTAATCTTTAGTCAATGAGTTCAGTTCCAAAGAGATGTGTGATTTCTTATAATCAAACTAAGAAGTATTGAGAGATTAGTGCATTGTGCTTGACAATTGGAGTGTCCATCACTCAAGAGTAGTGAAAGAGAAAATGGAAGAGCTTAAAA
>JAGYYO010000322.1:0-10554 GCA_021441625.1 Diophrys sp. 3 WChen-2021
AGGCATCAGACTCTACGCAAGTGACAAGGAAAGGAAGGACGCAGATGAATTCGGGACATTTGGGAGCTTCAATCCCAGGGCAATATACCACATACCATGTGAGATAGATGGAGAAGAGCAAATGCAAAAAATAACTACCATCGCTAATTCAAGACTCATAATGGGACAAACAATACAAAAAATAGAATGGATACTCAGAGACCTAACTGAAAACATAAAACTTAAAGCCTAAGATCACGTGAAGGCCATACCCATCATGGTTGAAACGACAAATAAGCACTACCTAGGCATAGTGGACAGGCTGGAAGACAAATGGGTATTCAACTTTGGGCAAAAGAGTCTTATAATAGATGAAGACGAAATCTCATAACAGCCGAAGACCACAGACAGAGATCATTACTACCTAAAATTAATACTGGAACGCTGCACAAAATACATCGGATTCCACTTAGGAGAATTAAAAAATAGAAAGGCTAAGACAGTCCAAAAGATCCCAACACTGAGCGGCACTGCCGGTGAACTGGAGATGCTCGAGGATAAAGAACTTCCACTCCCAACTGTAGAAGACAAAAAGGAACATAGGAGGAGTAATAAGACAAAAAGAGGAAGGAACCTGCTAATGTCCCAAACCCTGGGTAAATTCTAAACTTAATTCCCTCTACCCCCATAGCTGAAGCGCAGAGCTGTAGAGCACCAAGACTAAATATTCAGAGATGAAGAAGAAGTCATCACCTCCGATGAACCACAGGAACTCAGCAGAGATTTAACGAATTCCTTGAATATAAGAGGGATGACAGAAAGAAATTGGTGGGGACAACTCAGACTCCCTTCCTTAGGCCTTGAATAAACGATAGAAATTAAAGAAGAACTAGAGGTAGAGCAAAAAAGTATAACAGACATGAGACCTCCACTATAACCATTTGTAGGCAACGAGGTCAAGGAGAGTCTCCTTACACCCTACCCAATCCCTAGCTTCCAAATCGTGGAACATGCAAGGTAGACAGACAACTTTTAAGAGGAAGAGCTAATGAGAACCTCTCCAAATGCAATAGTAGAGCCAAAAGATGAACAGCTAGACACGGCAATATAACGACAAATCCAAGCACTAGCAACGGGAACTAATCAAGAGTCACAATCAGAGAAGATCAGTCTGCCAGACCCCTCTCAACAATCAGAGTAACATCTAGCCCAACAAGCCTCTAAAATCGCCCATAAAGGTAGATCACATGAAAAGAAGAAAGCTGAAAAGAAATGTAAAAAGGAAATAAGGGAACAAAATAAACTGAGAGAGAAAGAATCCAACGATGCGTGTTAATGATTTATTTCTTTAACCTTTAACCTTTAAGTTAAACTTTAGATGGAGAATGATGTTCTTAGAAGAGAATTAGATAAACTTAGATCAAGTATGGGCTCAGCTAAGCCAGATGAAAAATGATTGGAAGAACATCGAGAAAGGAAAGAAATTAGTTCCAAAGGCAGCTGAAAGTACTTCTTCTTCTTTTGTTTCTCATCTCAAGAGATGGCTTAATACTCTAACAATTAATGAAACAAATATGGGTTATTATTAAATTATGAAGCTTGATTGATGATTGATTGATTTAAATTAAATGGATCCTGTGGCTGTCGATTAATTTATGAATGTGAACACTAGCAACTAGAGTTTGTCGGCAAGTTGAGGATCCTAAGTTAACTAATCTCAAACGAAGCAGTAATCCCTCTCCTCGTTGCCTCCGTCGGACCCTGTTGTAGGGGGGAGAGGTTGGGCGAGTCATACTCTAGCTTGAGTTTTCGTTAACTTAGAACTTTAAACTATTTAGACATTAATTGAGCTTTGGCCAGTTTAGTTCATTAGATCAATTCTTACATCTTATCTATTCATTTGCTAAATGATCTTGTATTGCTTGAGAATCTTTAATTATTTATCATTCCATTTTAATTAATCAAATTAAGAAGCTTAACTCATGAGTACTGAAACCATTGACACTTCAACCATCCATCAAGACATTGATGGGGTTGAATGGAAGTTAAGAGAGAGAAACAAAGGATGTACCTACTATGCATGCCCGGACACTAACTGTGAAGGGGAAGGTTACATTGCTAACAGGAACTCAACCTTCACCCTCTCAAAAGCTCACAGCAAGGACTGCAAGGCAACTAAGGAGACTGACTCCATCAGCTCTGACATTGAAGCTGTGAGTAATGAATCAAAGTCCACTTAATCAACACCCCCTAAGTCCATTCTCAAACAAATGAACTAACCTGAGCCAGAACTCTTGGAACTAAAGATATCTAAGATTTATCTCTGTATTGTCCTATTAGATTAATTCTAATGTAGTTCATCAATCTCCCCTTTCATCAAGACTCTTTATCAGATGAGACTTGAAGAAGCTAAATTCTACTCCTAGGTAGAGCCCGAAAGGCTCTGAATAACGCACCTAAGCCCATTATATCTTAAAGTGAACTTACCTTATTTATTTCGAAAACCCCGGCTTGCTCGCGAAGATTTGCAGCCATGACTAGATAGACTGCAAAATCAATTTTAGTTTGATTAAACCATAATTAAATCAAAATTAAAATTAAATATTGACTATACTTTAGAAAAAAGAATTCTTAAATGCTCTTCACATTTCCAACCTAGGGATTTATTCTCCACGTTGCCTGGGCTTCCCCAAAATTTATGGAGGGGAGAATATGGACGTGGTTTCAGCGGAAAAATGTTTAGAGAATTTGCCAAAAACTTTTTGCTAGGTATCAGCTTTGAAAAAGGCCAAAGATGGCAAAAGATATTTTCCCATTTAAGACTTAATTGGATTTATTATCAAATTCATATTACATCCATCCCCATGGTCAGTTTTACCATCATCTGATCTTTTTGCCTTGGCACATTTGCTGCCATTTAATTCATTCTCCTGATATATTTATTTTCCACAGACTTCTTGTGTTTGCCAGGTTCAGGAAGGACCCTCTTCCATTAGGTTCCGGACTTCTCCTAATGGGCTACCCACTATCAGCTCTTTCGCTGCCAGTTGCCGAAATAGTTGGTACCCCAAAACCCCAAAACCCTAGAACATTCAGAACGAAATCATAATAATCATCAATATTTAATAAGAAAGAGAAATACCCTTATTGATTTAAATACATAAAAAAAAATTATAAAAAGAAGCATTCCATATTTGTTTGAAGTAAGTCCCATTTTTATTGATTCAGAACAAGCATCACTAAGGCTTGCATTGAACACACCCGCTTCACCGTCACGATCAATGGAGCTTTGTTATGGGTGATGACTTCTATTGACAAAGGTATCAAATTAAGCCGTCCGAACCCTTGCCCTTATTGCGTCGCTCCCGCAATGGTAACATCGGGAATGTCGGAGGAAGAGCCTCGCAGAAGTTGCTGGCCAATGCGTGCCACTGAACTCAATTTCAACGGTATGAAGCGGAGAAAGAAGAGAAGAGCGATGCCTCAAAGGAACTGGAAAAAGAAAATATCAATTTCAGAATTCCTATGGGGATTTGTAAAACACCTTGACGGAATTATTAATTGTTTAATAAGTAATTTTCAAGATTAAAACAAGCAATTAAATTCACTCACTTCACGCATGTATAATCCTTTAAGCCGTTGTTCTGAAGCTGTTATTTAAACTTCTGTTGTTTCTATGTATTTAAAATCTTTGCCGTTTCTTCTTTTAAACAATCACACTTAGAGATTAAAAAAAGTAGATTGAATGATTAATTACTGAATAGAGGTAAATTAATGAATTTAAGATTAATGGAGTTAGAAAGTTAATTTTAATAGTAAAGGTATTCCGCAGAGTCGCAACTAAGCGAAGAAGTGAGTTCTATTCGTTGTAACGGAATGAAATTGTATAAGAGTCACTTCATATTGGTCTTTCTACATCACTTACAGTATAAATTGGTGTACCTTTAAATGTTGCAGACTACCTCTGCCAGTTCTTTTAAGACAACACTCTTCTCTTCTTTCTCCGCTTCCTGCCGCTGAAATTGAGTTCAGTGGCACGCATTGGCCAGCAACTTCTGCGAGGCTCTTCCTCCGACATTCCAGATGTTACCATTGCGGGAGCGACGCAATAAGGGCAAGGGTTCGGACGGCTTAATTTGATACCTTTGTCAATAGAAGTCATCACCCATAACAAAGCTCCATTGATCGTGACGGTGAAGCGGGTGTGTGCAATATGAGTAGGGGTATGCTAACCAAGTTACCTTTGGGTCAGGCTCTATGGCCTGACCGGTTTACACCTTCATTAGACCACCGAAGTTGTCGGTGTAGGTATTTAGGAAGGTTATCGACAATCCTCTGTTATGATCATAACATAGGATTACGATGCATTATCGCTATATCAATACTCATGTTATGACCGAGGATGCCTCCTTCCCTTTATCCGCCCACTGAGTAGGCACGCACTTTCAGAGCATCATACTCGCAGAACTGAGTTCTTGCCATCCCGCAGCATTCACCTTAGGCATAGGGAGAAAATTATTTAGTATGTCCGGCCCCCGCCCCGGCATTAGTGGAGAACCCAGTGTCGCTTCTCCAACTTTATCCGGAAGAGAGATAATATTATTAAATTAGAACGGTTTCTAAAAATAAGGGAAGCACCCCCTTCATCTACTTCTGTGTGGGACTCTCCACCAACCCTATTGACCGTTATTCCTACACTATCAAAATGATTATTGATCCAAATAGATTATGAGTATTTGAAGCTAAACTCAAACTAGTTTCAGTACGAATCCCTAGAGGATGAGATCACATATAAAGGCAATCTTGGAACTCTGCTATGACATAAATTACCAACATAAGATAACTTCAATTTTTTGAGATTAACTTTTATTGAGTTAGTTCTCTTCTTACACTAGTCTAGGTCTCTCTTCTTCAACTTAGTCTAAGTTCCAGTTTCATCTTTAGGCAATATAGTCACAGTAGTTTTTAATTAAAAATTAAAGAATAAGAGCCCGAGTTTGAAAGTGGGAAGGAACCTGACCTCTTCTCTACCTTAAACCCTCGCGAGAGGGAAGGTAGAGGAACACATCAAGACGTGGCTACCAGTCCTTAAAATCCCACAGGGTGGAAAACAAGAGCTTTCGTTCGCTTGTTACGTGAGATGTAAGGCTCAGGTACCGTGCATCTCAGGATTCTAGACAAGTACGCCACACTCAGCACCCCGGAAGCTATTTCTAGACAGGTTCCCGCCTTGTTGGCCTAGGAATTAGACAGCATACGCATTTGACAACGTACTCTTCGGTGGGAAGGGAGGAAGGGGAAATCAAGGATTCTTAATCTCTGACGACAGATTAATTAAATTAAAGAAGCAACTCTTGGAAATGGCTGGGCAGCGGTTAAGGCAAAGTCCCGAAGGTTGAAACATAACTCTCAAAGCCCGCGGATTCAAGGGCCAAGACAGGTACCAAAGGCTAAGGGGAGCCGAACTAATGGAATTAATATAGACAGACAAGGAAGGTAGAGCAAAGTACCCAATGCAATATGTTAATGAAATGATGCAATCCCTTTCACTCTCTTATCTTATCTAAATAGTCACAGTCAGTTGAGTGTCTTGACTCTAGCTTCTCTGATTAGGTACTGTAGGCATATGTCACCTTCCCTCTGCAGTCTTTGTATGAGAAACGAAAGATCATCTTGCCTTTGGGTTTTCTGAAAAGTTTAGATTAGTCTATCATATAGATTATAGAATTTCTACATAGTTAACAAAGAGATAAATGCTTTCTCTCTTTTCATTCTCATATAACATCACAAAGAAGCTGCCTTTATTTGTCTTACTCCTATGCTTCGCAAGAGCAGTGAGTGTGTTACACTCAGCTTTATCTTCCTTTGAATTCACTTTATGTGCCAAGACTCTGAAAGATGACGATGATTTAGAAATATTCTTTACTGAGTAATTTCTCTAGCAGAACCAGAGGAAATTTCAAGAGCCTATTAATGTCAATATTTATTTCCTTGCCTCCCATTTCTGCGCTGGGAGTACTTCCCTTCAAAGACTGCCTCCAAGTATATTGATTTCCGAGGCAATTGGGAGCTCTGCCTAGGAATGCTGGAAGAGGAGAATCTCCCCATTGTGTCATTGGCTTAATTTTAAAAGTCTATCAGGGGACTCAAAGCCTTCGTCTATCATAGTCTTATATTTGGCTTTTCTATCTTACTTACTTAATTAAGAAATTGAACTATTTAATTACAAATCATGATTCCAAACTCTTCGACAACAACTGTTAGAATCTTCATTTAACTCAAAGATGGGACCCCATTTCTCTCTGTTGCCTTCGTCGAACCCATAACTTGTGAGAGAAAGGACACTTTCGTTTTCCTCCCTTCTAAATTTAAAGTCATATTCTCCCATGTTGTCAAGATCACTAAGAGCAAGGATTAGGAATCATATTCAACTTTCACTTCTCCAATAGTCTCACTGATTTCAACTTATTCATTCTATGTTTTAAGAGGAGTTTTAATCATGCCATTTTAAATAATCCCAGAAAGATAAAGACTCAGAAGACAGAACTAAGAGGTTAGAGGAGAAACGAGCGTTCGCTATGAAATATTAGTACTAAGGACTAGTTACAAGTTAGGCTACCATAGGTGATGACTCTTAATTTGGAATTTATCTAAGTTAACCATAAACTGGCTTTGGTTACAGTTCTATGATATTCCCATGATGTCTTTAGATGCTCCATTTAAAGAAGATCTCTTCAACACCTAATTCAAAGAATAACTTAATGTTCTATATATGCTATTTCTAAGAATCAAGAGCTAGAAAGTACTTATGACACTTTAAGCCAGAAGAGGAGATCCTCTTTATCCTTCCCTTCAATCATATTGAGATGGAAGGAACATCTCTTCATACCCTTGACTATTGTTAATCATTAAGACTAGATCTAGTCAGACCTTATTAATAGAAGGCGAAGACAGAGTCTCACTTCATATGTGAAGAGAGTGATATTCATGTATTTGGCTGACTACTCTCCTTTAAATTTAGAAACTGTAAAGTTATTTGACTTATCTCAAGTGGCTTTAAGGATGCATATAGAGTCCAACCCTTCTCTCTTGACTAAGAGACCCAAAAACTAAACATAACTTAACTTAACAACAATCAGTCTGATCTAATGATGGTCCTTCTCTTGGTTCGTAAAATCCAATCACATTTAGAGCTATTCTTTTTTTTAACGAGTACTGTCTTGTCAATATTCATTTAACACTTTCTTCTCGGTAGTGATACTTTATAAGCATACATAAGTGAGTCAACATATTCTCAAATGAAACTCTCTCAAATTTGCTAATTGGTAACTTAACAATATCAGATTAACCTAAAGATAACTTATGCATGGCGTCTATGATTCTTTTTGCAGTATGTATTTATGGAGTGCTGGTCTTAATGCTTTTAATGTTCAACTCTTAGTACCCGGACAACCTCCGTGACGTTTAATGTGAACATAATCAGAATGGTTAAAAACTCATACGCAAATGCTCTTACTAGGATCATCCTCTCCATCAATGGATGAAAATTCTTAAATGGACTTACCTATTAGTGCCTAAGAATTATCATATAACTTTCTGTTGAGTGGACCCATGGCTGCGCAGTATTGAATTATCCAGGCTGGTTCTTTCTCACAACCCCTTAGATTCTCATGTGATAGTTTAGTAGAGATTAAAAACACTTGAACATCCTCCTGGAGTGCAAAATCATTGTAAGTGTATGTGTATCATTAACCACATGTTAGCAGTGTTAACTATGTATGCGTCCATCAGTGGGGACGAATCCAATCTGTACTTACCCGTGTTGTAATTCACTCCGCTCTCCCTTGTAACGAACTTATTTAAACATAAACATTTCTTACTGCATACATTTACTAATTGTCTTTCTCTAAATTAGGTGTGGTTGAAGCAATATAGGCTTCAGGGATGATGTAACTTGTAAGGCTCTCACTGGAAGAGTCTTTCTTAATTAATGTGGGACGTGCAAATGCATAGACCGTATGTTTTATGTGATTATGTTTGTTTATTCAGCCAGGATAAATAATGGCGGCAATGTGAAATTTAAATTTTTAAGGTAAGTTTCCTCTGATTTCATAGCTATGAGTTTGAAGCAGAGAAATTTTTAAGTGCAAATCGAGATTTATTTGGCACTTTAGTTCCCGGAGGTCTTCCAGGTACTAGAAATCTTCTTTTAATGGGTTTAACGAGTTGCTGTGCGGACATGATAAAGAAGCCCATAGCATTAATCAACTCATTACCATTGCTCTTTAACACATCTCAATAGCTTGATTCAACTACTGAGAGCAATAATGATGAGTTGTATAGAAGTGTTTCCATTTGGCTATCCCTAGTGCATGCCGCCTTCACATGGTCAATAACTCGTTTTATGTGTTTGAATTCCTTCTTTCAATTAACTCAATCCCGAAGGATGTCCTAGAGGGGATTCTCATTTAGTAGGTCTCGGAGGATCTCCAAGAGGCTTTATGTGACTTTAAATGAGGACTCTGTGATTTCATATGGGAATGGTTTGATTCATCATCTGAGTAATATCCATATGGACATTTCTCTTCACATGTATTCCCATACTGATAATATTCATATATGTACGAACTCTTATCACATTCATTACTACTAGATCCGTAACATAATTCACAGTAGTTGGCAAGCCTCATACTCTTTGACATTCATAAGAGCTCCCTCTTCCTCCATTTCTTAAAACCAAAGTTAATTGAATTTTTAAAGAAAGAAGCTCGAGCTATTCTTTCTAGCAATAAATTTTCAAGAGCGAGGGAAAGGGAGTTTGTCTCGCTGTAGTTCTACTCTTCTTCATCTTCATCTTCATCAATAATAGTTAACCTGCCAAGTTGACAGTGGTGTAGGTGAATATTTATTGTCTTGTTATATGAATTTAGTTTCTCCAAGTTTATACCTAATATCAATAGAGTTTTCTTTATTCTCATATCTAGTTTCTTTCTAGTCTGAATTACCATCTCTTGAAGATCCCGAACCCCCCGGGTCTTACTCTTCGAGACTCTATGAAAACTATCCATAAAGTTCAGGGAGCATTTTGCCGATCGAATCAATAGAATGATAACTAACAAAGACAAATTCATTGGTATTATAACTTACTCCTTCTGATATGAGTACTTGATCTTGGATGATAGGACTTTTATATAAATGCATAACTTTGACAATACGTGAACTTTACTTTACTTTATCAAGAATTCATAATTAATATTCTCAGTTCTACTCTTTGTGGGGCTGAGCATTGCAATGTTAAAGCGGCTTCCTCACACCCAGTAGCTTCTTCACAAAACATTTGATTTCTGGTCTTAAAGCAGCGAATATTGACTTGCGCTTTCCCTGTTTATAAGGGGCTGCTGCATCTTTGCTTCAAGGATTCATTTAGTTGAGTAAGATACAGGAAAATTCTGGCTGCGGTTTGATTGAATTAACTTAGCAAGCGAATGAATCTAATAGCAGACAAGAGGTCTTGGCGTCTCTAAATGAGACGTGGGGGTGGGCCCTAATTTCTTGATCCAGTTGACAACGAGAAGATCAAGTTATTCCTCGCTCGCATAACTGCATCAAGTGTCCGTTGTTCAGCTGCACTAACTTTCAACTTCGTAAGCTATTACTTGAGTCAATAAGAGGATGAACAAACTTAAAGAGGGTTTTGGCGCTCACTTGCAATTCAAATTTTGTAGACAGTCTTAATATGTCTGGAGGTTGATTGAAATGATAAGCATACGTTCTTGATGCTTTTACTTCTGGATGGTCATTCACTGTAAGGCATAAGGGGAGAATCGTGACAAAATGTTAATGAAGTGGGAGGGAGAGACACAACTAGTACGAATGACGAGTTGCTTTCTCATTTTCTCGACTTCCGAAGTGGAATTCTTCTGCAATCTAACACCAGTTGTAGTTTAGGTATCTGGCGGATCACATGCTCGCATTCAGTCAAGTGGACGTGTTGCGCTGCGTTTCTCCTGTGATCTTTATTTCTAACAATCACCTTTTTAATTTAATTCTGACTGATTAGAGACAGCCTAGAAAGACTTCTAGCTAAGTAATCTATACTGTAAGATCATAAATCAATTATCTAACCCACCTTAGCAATCAAATTGTAGCTTCAGTTCACCTCATTATTAGTAATATAATCATACTGGCCTCAGAGCTATATATGCTAATGTTCTTTTGCATGCTAGTCTGAAGCAACCCTTAACAACATCTTCTGAGATGCTTTCCGTCTTCTCCTTTATCTTTCCTGATAGCTGTCCGAAGTTTCTCCTGAATAGTGAGTAGGGCAAGACTTACTTTCCCCTGTAGTTGACATCAGTTTGGCCAATCCGCCCTCGCTTAAGGCTAGCAATAAAAGCTGTAGAGAGCAGTGTAGGCAATCTGCATCCCTACTTTACTCGCGAATCTCCTGAACAGCTAGCCTCGATTGTACGAGGCATTGTCCTACAGGAATAAGGTCTGACTCCTCCAGTTTGGATTCCTCATTTTGAGTTTGGCCAACAGAGCAGTACAAAACATGATCAGTACGAGCTCAGA
>JAGYYO010000323.1:0-10552 GCA_021441625.1 Diophrys sp. 3 WChen-2021
ATTTTATCATTGACTTATCCTTCTGATGTTGGATTATTCAACATAACAATCTATAGAAGCTATTCAATAGATCCTGTATTTGATTATGATAAGTAGTAGTGAACTTATATCTCTTTGGAGATTCCTTTAGAGAGAAGTGAAAGTGTAATTGCACTTGGAATTTGACACAGGCAGTCAGTACCTTCATAGATAATTGCTTAAACCAAATGGTTAGGATCTTTATAGGTGGGGGTGGTGGCTTCAAAACTCTTAAACAGATGTCATAGAGAGCCTCGTTATCAATAACTTAGACTTTATCAGCATTTTCTACCAATGATAGACCGAGAGAGTAAGTGGGTGACTCAAGTGAGTCTGTAGGGTAAAGGAAGTCAAAGGAGTTATATAGGAAGAGACGTGATCAATGAGAAGGCGAGCTGTGCCATTTAAATCCTGATTTATTAGTCCCATTCTGTATTTAATATTTACAATAAAAGTATCAACGTTGGAACATATGAAAGACTAGAAGCCAAACAAGAGTCGAATCTTCACTTAGAATAAATTTATATTGAATAATCATACTTTAATTAATAAATCATTTCAGTTGCAGCTTTTGAAGTTGTTACATATCTAGAGACTATTGAATTAATGAATACAACAGGAGACCTATCATTTCTTTAACATACATTTAATTATGCATTCAAACGACAAAAATTTCCATTATGCAGGAATTTGTATAGGGTCTCTCAGGCAGATAAAGTCTGACACCTTATTTGCTGAAGGGAGATACTCGAAAAGTTTCAAGTTGGGTCTATGGTTAATTAGTCAACAATGCTATTACTTAAATTAAAGTGACACTCTAATCTAGGTGATAATATGTTCCATTGGTGATGATATTAAAAAGATGAAGGTTCTAAAGATATTGATTGTTTCAACTCTTTCTAACAGCAGATATATTATTTCATTTAAATGATTTTGAAACATAGTTCTAACTTCTAGGTGTATTTATTTCTAATTGTACAATCAGACATTGTCTTCAATGCAATCAAATGTTTGATTCCACATTAACAATATTTTAGTTGTTTATTTTAAACACATCTTTTATTGAGGAATCTATAGTTATAAATGGAATGAGAAGTCTATCTCTGTTTAATGTTGAATTGTAAAAAGGTGTATTTAGAGTAAAAGAAATTCAAACTATAAACATTAGGTTGTGTTATTTTGATCATTAATTAGATTTTATTAGTATTTAGAAAGTGACATTTAACAATCTCGTGTTCGTTTAATAATTAATAAAGTTTTATTTATGTGATCAGATTATTTTAGAGTTAGGAGAAATTGAATCTTCAGAGATTCGAGTTCTCATAATCTATTCATTCAATAGACACTTATTTCATTTATCAGGACGATAACACCCCTCATGGGGAACCAGTGAAGAGGAGGCGCAGGAAATCATAGAGGTTAAGTTAAGTTAAGTTGAGAACCAAGATCATCATTTAACAATTGATTAAATTATTAAATGTGGTGGTCGGCTAATTGGGGAAGGCTGAAGGGTTAAACCTTTTTGGTCTTAGCCTTTCGACTTTTGGTCTCCATCCAGACCCGAGACCCTTCTTTTTGCCGAAGAAATATGTCCCACATGCCTAGGGTCTTAGTTGGGAACCTTTTGGTAATAGCAAATATTGCTTTTTGCTATGAGTTCAATGGGAGAATCGATGCTATGGGTGGATCTAGTAGATGCAGGGACTTTAGACAGTGATTTATCAACACTGCATCTTCGATCATAGAGTTTGAAGACATGGAAGAACCTGAAGCAGAATTGGTCAGCTCAGATAATTGGAATGGAGAGGAATACATTGAGGTGACATCAGAAGATGAGTACCAGAATGAGGAGAGAACAAGGGTTAGCAGAGTGGAAACACATGTGTAGTCGGAGATGGAAGGAGGAGGAATGGGGAATACGGAAAGCAGACAAGATATTCTAGAAGGAGAAGACAATGGAAAACATGACAATTGTGATTAATGATTACTTTTGTATAATCTAAACAAGATGATAAAGTGTGTTCTTGTTCTTGTTGGAGCTCTAAGAATTAAATGTCAAATTTGAAATCTCAATATTGTTGCCATCATCACATTCATATTCAATTATATTAAATATAGCAATTTAATAATCAAATATGTCTTCAAAGTCTTTTTCAACTTTAACATCTGTCTTCTCTGCCCTAGTAAAGGTGGAAGAGTTAAACTCTTCTGGGCACTTTGAGAGCCATGGTGGGGAAGCTCTGTCATAGTGGTTTTGAGCTTTTTTCTGCCGTCTTTGGTAAAGACGTTGGGTTTGGTGGTAATGAGTTCACAGGAGTGGACTTATCAGGAGTTGATCCTCCTACCCACATCCTGTAAGACATCAGCTACTCACCTACCAACAGATGAATGATTGAGCTGATGCCTGATAAAGTGTGTTTTTTTATAAATAACTAAGACAAGTACTTCTAGGAGTCCCTAATACAACTTATCCCTTTAAGTCAGAAGAGAAGGGTCTCTCATTTTACTTCATTCAACTCTTTAATAGGTGCATGAACAGCGACAGTAAACTTAATTATTAATCGATATTGTCTTTCTTCTCTCTGTTTGTTTCTGAACTTGAGGTTATCAGAAAATTCTCTGGTATCTCACTTTGAAGTTTTCTTTTTATCTTCATTTGATTGGGTTTCGTCCTTTCTTCCTTTTTCAGGAATGCATGATTTATCAGACTATTTAATTTTGGATGGGGCAGTTCTGAGGAATGGGACATCTACCATGATTTTAATTGCTTGATTTTAAAGAGTCGAGATTCGAGTTAATAAAGCTGAAGAATTTAATGTTAATTAAATATAAATAACACTATTAAACAAAGGATTTCAACTTAAAACTGTAAAAAAAGGTTCATTGAAAGATGTCACAGTTACAAAAAGTTAACACTTATTCAATCTTGATTAAAGTGAGATCTTAATCCATAATCTGGAAATAAAAGAAACGCAGAACATGATTGAATACTGGAAGCTATCTATTCTTGAAATCCACAACAGCTCAATTGAAGTATTAAACATTGTTTCATAATTAGATCCATCTCAATCTTCGCTGTCATTAATTTCCAATACAATTAGAATATCCCTCAATCAAACATTAATCCATGAGTAAAAGAAATTAATTAAATGCCAGCAAACGTTCCAAGACAAAAAGTTCCTGTGACGATGGTAACAATCTAAATGGAGATGGATGCAATGATACGATAACATGAGCATGAATGAGTTAGTAAGTAAGTAATAATAAATGGATTCAGAGAGGAAGAAAAAGTTTTCTTATAAATTAAATTAAGTCTTAAATGGGGAAACATCTTTTGCCATCTTTGGCCTTTTTCAATGTGAATGCCTAGTAAAAAGTTTTTTCAAATTCTCTAAACATTTTTAAGCTCAAATCTCGCCCAAATTCTCCCCCATAAATTATAGCTCGGCTCAGACGTGGAGAAAAATCAATAGGTTAGGTTGTAAAATGAGGCAAGGATTTCCAGAATTCTTTTTGAAGGTCAAGCATTTTTGAGGCTTAGCAAAAATCTCACTGCCTTAAAAAATTCCTTTACCAATTAAATTAGGCTCAATGATTAATGACTGACTGACTGAATCCATGAGTCACAAAATGACCAAATGCAGGTGATTAACTCTTATATATTCATGCAATTACATTCTTTGCTTATTCTTATAAATGATAATAATAAAACTTAATTATTAATCAAGAGGACTTCTTGTTCTCTCTGTTCGTGGTCGTCAGTCACCACATCAGACTTTTTCTGTTATTGAGTTTCTTAACTCATCTTGAGTGTTTCTAAGTTATTTACGCTTTCTATAACTTGGGTTCGTCCTGCGCTTCCTTTTTGAGGAATGCGTGATTTGTCCGAATAAATATTTAGGATGGGAAAGGTCAGGGAGAGGTCAGAGTGACTCTCTTATCGATTTCTCTTGCTGCTAAGAGTATCCACCAAATGGGATAGCTCTAGGACCCCCAGATGGAGTTCTCTAGCAGCTGAGAGGTCAATAAAGATAGGGTTAAAGTAAGTGCCTCAAAGGAGGGCTCTGACGGACCTGAAGAAGAGTTGAAGGAGTCCGTCCTGGGTTTTCCAGGAGGCTCCAGACGCTCAACTGGGTCTGACTGCCCAGAGACCTTAGTAAGGCATGTAACTGCCTTGGCTCCTGAGTTTGGCATTAATTCCATTAATTAATAAGCTCTCATTTAATAATTTGCCGAAAGAATTCAAATCTAAACTAGTATTAATCAATAACAGATTGGTTACAAATGATAAATAATAGATTATTTAATATTTGAATCCAGTAGGAAGTGTGGAAATTATTAATTGTAAATCTTCATTCAGACTCTCTATATTAATTTACACAGATAAGGTCTCTAATATAGACTCCCCTAATATAAATTTAATAGGATTTCCATGTAAATTAGATTATGAATAAGATCCTTTAGATTTTATTAGTGGAGAAGCCAGAAACATTGAAATGTAACTAACCTTTAAAGATCAATTCAATACTTCAATCTCTCTAATAAACCAGAACGATTTAATATCCCTAAATGATAAAGAAATCCAATATTAAGTATTACCAGATGGTTTCCTACTTAAGAGAATAAACATTATAGGCATCCCTAACAGACTTATAAACTTACAATTCTCTATTGATCTACCCCAAAACCCTAACCTTCACAAGGGCGGAGAGTATGAAGACTTTGGTTATTATGTGAGTAAAATACTGGCTTTCATATAATCATTCTTGTCAGTTTAAATATCTCCTAGGGTTATTATTTGAGGAAAATTGATTATCTGAAAGACAGATTTTGGGCACCAAACTCCCTGGAAACCCTCTGGGTTTTTGGAGTTGGAGTTCGGGTTAATAATCGAGTCATCCATCTGTTCCTCCCTTGGATACTCTCCCTACTCTTCCATTCCCTTTAATATCCTGCCTTGTAAAGAAGGTTACATATCATCATCAATTGATTATTCATGTTAACCATGCTACTATCATTTTTTAAAAAGATCAAATCATTCATTTGTTAATAAGCAATCGTTTGCTAGGTCTTTGCTCTAATCTTTTTCTTTATTTTGACTCTTCTCAGATTTTTTTCACAATCGCAGACTTCTGGGGGTAAACTAGAATCAGGATATCCTCGTCGAGTCCAAGGATCTTGCTGAGTTTCATTGTCGGGGGAACTTCTTTTAGTTGTGGGGATATTACCTTCATCTCGTATTCAAAAGAGCAAGCAGATTAAATGTGAGCACCGTAGTGCTTGCCAATGCTTTCAAGCAGCTTGCTTACCTTAAGTCTTATGTTGTATGGAACATAAGCATCGATACTTAGCATACCTGGAAGCAAAAGAATCTTGGCTTACAACAAAGTGGATGGAAAGTCAGCTGAGGAATCCAGAGGAGGGCTTGGGGGATTGAACCCCTCTGATCTGTCTTTTTTCTTTTTAAGCAGTACTCTGGAGTAGAGATCCTTATAGTATTCACAAATCTCGCTATGAGGGTGGACTGTCTTAATGGATCCCAAAGGATTATTGCCTGTGCTTGCCTCTCCCTCTCAATTTTCTGTGCGGCACATAAGCTATTTATAGCCATGGTGTTGTACGTAATGCCACTTCTGTCCATCCGCATCCTCAAAGGAGGGGAGGTCCTTCTTCGTCAATGTGTTCATTCACACTTAATAATATTAAAATCTGCACCATTGATTAGATGAGCTGCAGAAATGTTTTGTCTCTAATTTAATTACCTCGAGAAGCTGTAAAAGAATGAAACGTGAATGTAGTTAGAATCAAAACATCGACACGTCCTTCTTGGGAGAAGGCTTAGGCTTTCTGAGTGTTACAGTGTCTGCAAGTTTCTTTGCCGGTGCGTCAGTTGCTATTCCCTCCAGTGCTGCTACTTTAGATCTAAGCGCTTTATTTTCAGCTGTTAAATGAGCAAGCTCTCCTTTGACTTCCTCTTCGTGAGTTCCTATTCCCCCAGCTTTGCTTTCAGCTTTTCTCTTCTTGTGGGAAGCAACGAGGTTAATTGCTCTTCCTTTGCAATCTAAATGATGAGAAGAGAAGTCTACTTACGTGCTGTGTGCTTAGAGTCTAAGAGGACCCGCGCTATTTCGCTGGTTACTGGAGCGAAGATGGTTTCTCTTCTGTCTTCTTTATCCACTCTCTCGGATATTGACTAAGAGATCAAAGACTTTATTTCACTGGGAGCGAGGGAGAAGCAGAGCTGCGTGTGAGCTTTAAGAACCTTACATTTCCCAACCATGCACGATCGGGTTTCTTATTCTTCTTAAAAATAGGCAAGTACTTTTTGATTTCTTCGTGTCTGGAGGCCAATGACCACAAGTCTACAATTCTCAAGCCCTCATAATGAGGGAGAGTGACTACGTTCACTTTGGAGCCGGGTAGGACCTGCGGTGAGTAGGAAATCTAGCAAAGCACCTACCTTTACAGTGCCTTGGCACACGCTCTTCAAATAGTCTAGATCTATATTATCTTCAGGAGGGAGGAAGAAGCCTCCTTCGATAGTGAGGATTCTGTAAAGGTCCCTCTTAGATTTGAATTTGGCTCTGAGCATCTTTTAGTTGACCGTCTACATAATAAATATATTATTGTTAGTTGGATTCTCTAATCTAAAGATATTCGAATCTTCAAGTTATCCATAGTAGTTTAATTCGTTATTAAGAATATCACAAGTTTAATTATCTGTTTGTATTTTATTAACTTACAAATAGATTTCGTCAAGAGAAATTTAATTATGCTAAAGCGTTGTTTTCTTTAATTACACCATTATACGCTCCTTTGCTTCAAACTATCTTAATAATTAATTTAATAAATGAAGTCTCCGTGCTCCGGCTAAAATTCTTTGAACGCATCCGAATCGCTTGAATCGTTCCCTTAGAGCTTAAAGACGACCCAGAGTCAGAGGCATTGATCTCTCGTAGTTCACCCTAGCTCTCACTCCCTAGAGTTTAATATCACTCGACCCAGCACAAAAGATTTCGATTCTAGGGAAGCTTCCATCTTTATTCATCTGGCTGATCGAGACAAGCTTAATTACTTTGACTTCTCTGAGCAATTCAAGAAAGGCAAACTTAAGATGGTAGAGAAGTAACAATCATTACATTCTCTTTATGAAGCTCTAATCTCATAGACTTAAGAACTTCTAATGACATTAGATGAAGCAAGACAGTCATAGAGTGATGAAGTTTATTTAAGAGAACCTACTCAAAGAAATGAAGACAACGAGCAGCGTAATATCATAGTCGAACTTCTGGAAAATCATAGATTGGGCTAAGCTTATAAGCGACTCTCAGCTCTTTAGGTAAATGAGCAAAGCACTGCCAGAGATATGGGTCAAGCTATTAAACAAAGAAAAACACACTCTCTTTCTGCTGAGTAAAAAATGTATCTTAGGCAATTTGTTCAAGACTTCCAACCAACTCCTAGAGACTTGATCTGTGCCTTTGCTCTTTCTAGGAACTAAGCCAAGATGGTCATGTCAAGCTCTTATTAGCCGAAGACTTTAACATTCTAACCCTCTGGGGCTGCAAACTTAGGAGGAGTTTAGTTGGAGACTAAGTACATATAAGATTTAAAAGAAAAAATTCATAACTAACAAAGGCCTTCATCCATAAAACTTATATAAAACTTAATCAAAACTGATACGGGGTAAGAGCTGAGTTACTCTACGACCTACAAGTTAACTAAATCTTATCTTAACTTATCTTTCTAGAAATGAAATGTTGCCTCATAATAAAAATAAAGCCAAAGAGTCTCCTTGATTACCTTTCATTTTCTTGACAAGCTGGTGGAAGTACTAACAGCTGGCCATGAGGTAATCAATATAGATGAGTCTATTTTCAGTAGTGGATATTATGGCAACTATTCTTGGAAGATTCGTGGATCAAAAGACAACTATATCTCTAAACCTGCTGTTACCTCTGTTCATATTATAGCTGGAATTAGCAGTAAAAGTAGAATGTTCTTTGTTCTCAAGGAAGGAACAAATAATCAATTTAACTTTATTTATTTCTTGAAACAACTGGTGGATTTCCTGACAAGAGAAAATAAGAACTGGAGGGAGAGGACATGGTTTGTTTATGACAACGCTTCGATTCATAAAGGATCTCACGCTAAAGACTTCATACAGAAAAGCGATCTCCCCACTATTTTGACCCCTCCCTACTCTCCTGCCCTCTGTCCAATCGAGTACGCTTTCAACTTGATGAAGAAAAAGATTAACATTAGAGGTAACTCATTTAAAAAGACGAACACAGATCTTAAGTAGCTTAAACTTATCAGTTAATAAATCAAAGAAGCTGTAGGCTCTATTGGGGCAAACTTATATAGACATGCTCTCGAAGTTGGCCAAAAGACTTTAGTAAAAGATTTAGATAAGTTGAAGAAAGAATAGGGTCTTGAGACATAAGATTCCTCTAAGGTGAAGAAGGTATGAAAGACATTTATTAATTTAATAAAATGATAGTACAATGATTTATTAAAATGAAGAAACTTATCCCTCCTAATGAAGAAAGACTTTAATGAAGAATTCAAGAAACTAATCAAAGACCAAGAAGGTATGAAGTTCATGATCCAAGAAAAGAACCAATATAATACTGGGATATGTGCTAACTAGCTTGACACTTTAGCTATCTTTGGAGCAAAGGTTTTAAAAACTGAATTGATTTAGAGTCTTTCTTAACGTGGAAATCGAACAAACTCTTCCCGCTTGTAACAAAGGGTCTGACTGAGGAAACGAGAAGAGTATCCCCCCTGCTCAAGCAAGTTCTCAACACTCTTGAAGGTTACCCTACCTTAGAACTCCCATTAGCTCTCAGGTTGCACATTCGTCTTATTTAATCTCACAGTTGTGGCTGCCATTTCAACCATGTTACAATAGAACAGTTATATTAAATAAATAAGATAATAAATGTATTGAGTGTAGTAGGGAAACTATATGTTTTATGAATACTATTATTCATTTAAAAGGATATTACAGAGAGAATTAGTATAATACACGAAGGTTCAATCAGGCTTATCTTCAAAATTCTCTGAAATTACAAGAAATCGATAATTGAATTGAATTAACTATCTTGATCCTTTAAAGATTAAATAGAATTGCCTTCTAAAATTTTGTGTACTATTGTAATTAAATGTGTGTATGAATAACTATGTTTAGGAGGAGTTTCTACAATTGATTCATGTATGTAACACAACATAGGTGTGCAATGCATGCAATGTAAGAAAGGATATGTATTAAGTATATCAAATCTATTGTGTTATCAATGCACCGTATTTAATACTATCATTTCAACTGTTTCATTTGTGTACTTATTTAGTCTGTTAACATTTGAATTAAAAAGAGAGATTGTACTGTTTAACATGGTATTAGTATGCTCATAAGCAACTCCTAATTCAATATTCATTGTAATTGAAACAATCTCTGGTATCTATGCTGATCTTAGTTGTATATTTAGTGTAAGATATGAAGTATTATTGATTTACTTTGCTTTTATTATCTCTAAGAATTACATCAATGTGTAAACTAGACTATATGTGTTAGTACCATAGATTGTGTATTTGATTGGAAGTCAGATCAATGATATTGTATTAACTAATAATTATGAGGGAAAAGGGATTATTGTAGCATCAATAGCGGTGTTTATGTTTATTCTTCTCATTACTCATATAATTTAGAAATTAATGTGATTAATCAATGTCTTTAAGTTCTAGTCTTGAACACTGTAGACATTTTGCATTGTTTCTCTTCTCAGTCAGTCATGACTACTAATATTTCTGAACCTTCACTTTCTTCAGACCCCCTTGGGTCACCACTCACACTCTCCATTCCTGAGTGTACTTTCTAACCTCTGTCTTAGGTGGTGTTTTCATTATGGGCACAGGAGGCACAGTTGACAAAGAAGTCATTAAATCTTTAGTGAATTTAGAACTTAATTAAAAACACGATACTAAAGACTTTGATGAAGCATGTGATGATGGCAATACTGATAACAATGATGGATGCAATAGTAATGTCAATGGAAAGAAAATGAAACTTTGAAAAGACATCTTTAATAATCAACTCAACTCAACAATGCCCAATTCAATGGAATTCATTCATCTCGATTAGCCATACATTTTCCTAGTATCAATGAGCCAGTCCTCACAGCACCTCTCTTCCTCTCTGATTCATTGTGTAATTATAGTTAGATTCTATTGAAATAATTCCTTACATAGAATATATACAATACATTATAGCTGTGTACTAGCGCATCTTTGTTAAAATACAGAAGGTTTGGAGCAATTCTGCCCTGAATTAACTGTCTCTACTAATAAGGATTTACAGGTTGAATATATTTTGAGAAAACTCGATTCCTTAAGGGATGATAACTTAACCTTCTTACCAAGGAGGAAGTCGTGAGAGAAGTGAGGATGTTAAAGGAAAGTGAGACACCAATTAACGTATACTTGGGAACTATAATAGCATCTAGTTTAGCTCTATCTAAGATTGGAGGTT
>JAGYYO010000324.1:0-10550 GCA_021441625.1 Diophrys sp. 3 WChen-2021
TCAGTCATCTTTTCGACTATCAAACTCTTATCGTTAGGAAGATCTGCAAGGAGTCATCGTTTGACTCTTTTGTTTGCACCTCAGGTTGAGGTGAGGTAGTAAGTAGTATGTAAAGTAAGTCGACAGATAATATCTGCCATGGATTCTTATGTTATTGAATGCCATGCAAAGAGCGGCAAAGACCGCCATTATTGCATAATTATATGCATTTACGTTTAAGAATTAGTGAATGAGTTAACTATTAAAGAGACTATTAACAATACTCTCCTCACTGTCCCTTGGCTCCAAAGAGTCTTTTTCTGACCTCTCTAACTTTCCAATAGTCTTAAACTGACTCAGTGAGTTAGACAAAGAGTCAGTTATAGTTAATAGAAGTTTATAAATGACTTGTCTATTTCTGACTTCTTGAGTAAGCATCCAAATTGCCCTTATACTAGGCACTTAAGATAGTCTTGATAATAAACATCGTAACTAGTCCATCTCACATGTTTCCTCTCTGCTATCCTGATTTCCAATAACATGTATTCTCATGAAGGTAACTTAGGATGGAGAGGATGGACATATGATGAAAGTATTTTGAGTCATCAAGACTTGAGATTAAGACAAGAAGACATTAGTTTAATAATTAATTAAGTCCTACTATGCCAAGTAGATAAAGCACATTGTTAGTGTAGAGAGGTTTGGGGTTTTGGGATTTTGGGGTGTAGTTGAAGACTTTATACTCATAACTCAGAAAGTAAGTGTCCCTACCATGATAATTAATCACAGCCACAAAAGTAGTTCCATTTATATTTAATCAATCAATCATAAATGAGATTAATTATTATATATTGATTTCACTTAAGTTGCATTCTTCAAATTCAAGTTTTCAGTTTGATCTTGCGTTGCCCATTTCATTCTGCTTTGTAGTCTCAATTTTTACTTATGTTTCATCATCTCTCTCTTTCTGTTATATTAAGATCATTGGTCTTGACTTTGATCTCTTTTCCATCTACTGTCATGCTATCTACCTATGATCCAGGAGTTCTAATTGAATGAGTTTTAAAATAAGAATTACCTCTTTGTTAAGTATGTTAAGAATGGAAAATGGAAAGTAAACTATGAATGCTTTAACTTCTGTTATAAGTACTATATATTTTCATTCAGTGCCAGAGGCAATAGAAGCTTATGATAGGCTAAGCTTATTATTTGAAGAAATCCAATTTAAAAATTAATCAGAGAAACCAACAAATCAAAGTGAGATTCATAAATTAAGAGATATATGGAAGTAGACCTACGGCTTCCCAAAACCTTAAATAGTATTTATGATTATTACTCCTCGACTTCCCCATCAACGCATATAAAGTTCTCGATACCTCTGGTCCCCTCCTCCAGACCCTTCCAATTTCTCACATCTGATCAATTGTATACACCACATTCCTTTTTTCCTTATCTCTGTCTTATTGCTCGATCTTCCCTTCCCATTTTAATCTTTATAGGATGAAATGAGAATACAGCATTACATGAGAAATCGATTATGGAGCCTTGTGTGGCTGAGATTAATTAAACTGGAGACAAGGGAGGGGCTTCTGGGTTGACATCCTCTTTTAGAAAGTCATCTCCTACAGCAGACCCATTGTCAGGTGATAGAGGTTGGGCGATATTGAGTAAGGAGTTGATGAAAAACTGTAATAAGGTGTTTAAAACCATTAGCAAAAGAATAACCATCTTTAACACTAATGCTTGTTATCATAGTACTAACCATTTCCATTTCCTAATTTGTGTTTTCATACAACATTGCTTATAGATTAGGGACTTCTCTTTAAGATTTAGTTCTTTAAGTCTAGCTGGGAGAAATAAAAATGAATTGAAGACTTAAGAATCAGTGATCTTTTTATACATTGTATGATCCTTTATCTTGTTATACTAAGTACTCCTTTGAAACGATGCCTATGATTAAAGAAGAGAACGCTAATATGGGGCATACGACAGATGAGGGGAGGAGTCCATCTAAATTACATGATGATCGGCGATATGCCCTCTCAACTACTGAAACATCAGTAGTCTTGACAAGGATGGACTGGGAAGGATTGGGGTCCCATGGAATTCCAAAGTGGATCCAGTCCCTCATATTTCTAAGGAAATGAACTTTACATTGAAATAAACTTGGTCACTTATTAAGATATTAATTCAATTTCTCTTGTTATTACATATTCAGTTATTTCTCCTACACTAAACACTACTCGTCACACAGTAGGTACTCTTTGATTGATTCAAATTCAGATTCAAGTCTCGCTTTTTCCATATTAATTAATCGATATTTGATTGTTATTACACACATGGAGGGGGTTTTGGGGTTTTGGATTTATTTTATTCTGATATTTATCAAATGGAAAAGAAATACACATAGAAAGAACTTCTTCAGTACATCAAATATCTTAAATAAAGTAAATTAGATAAAGAAGCAGAGATCCAACGTATCAAATTCAAATGATTGGAGTAGACGTTCTGAGTGCAATTGATGGATTTAATTAAGCTATCATGTCTGTTGAATCTTATATCATTATAATTATTAATGATATTTCTAAATACTAACAAGCACCCGTCCATAATGTAACAGACACTCTATATATCATCAACGTAGATTAAAACAAGATCCGTCAATTCAACATAAATCGATTGAGAGCATGGTATTAGAAGATTAACACTATTCCTAGTAGTTCTTGCTACACACAAACAAGTCATAATATAAACCCCAAATGCCAAAACTCAAGAGAGAGGGTTTTTTGAAGTCTTAAGTTCATTGGAGAATTATGAAGCTTCAGTAAAACCTTAAGATGACAGCATCCGAGTTCTTTGATTGACATCTATGTCTAGGGAGATTCAGATATTACTATAAAAACCTAAATGAAATTGCTTATTTAAGTATCTATCATTCCTTAATTGGGTTTCTTATAGAGATGAATCTCCACAGTCTTAGCTCTAAGAAATCAACACTAGCTAATGTGGAAATCAAAGATATATTGTGAGCAATCAAGACATCTTAAAGTTTTAGTAATATTGATAGTAGATTTTATTAATATCTTATATTTAATTAATCTAGACTGATGGACTATTAAGGAGAGATGCTGCATTGGAGTGGCCCCCTCTCTTACTAAACGCTATTGTAGATTCAAGTTTATGATGTAGATGTGCCCCAGCAGTCTGTGCTATTATCTTTAACCTACATCAGTTGGCATACCAATGCCCAATATATCCGTAATTACATAAATTGAATACTGATGAGAATTAGCAACGAACTTCTTTTGCAGATTATTATAGAGTGCCACTATTGTCCTCCTGGTTCAATAGATACAGGCAAATGGTGTAAGCATTCTACAAGAAATTCCATAAAAAAAGATTGGAGTAACAGAACTCCTACTAATAATAATTTTAGTCAAGATGATGAAACGCTAATGCTGATTAATGAGCTTAGATTATTAGCCCTCCTTCTTACAGAAGTAAGTAAGTACTCTCACTGGCTTTTGACATATATTAGGGGTTTTGGGGTATTATGACGGACCTGACGAGGGTTATCTACGATTCTCAACTTCTCTTATGATAGAATTATGATGCTGGTCTATTCATGGGAAGGCAGGTTATTTAAAGGAGAGGATTAGTGGATCATTACTCCAACAAGCAAATCTCAGAGAGTTCTGGTACTGCTCTATAGTGGATATTCATTGAATCACTACTCACAATGGTTTCTTTCGTATTTAAAATTTCAAATTAAACAGATTTAATATTTACTCTGAATAATAAATGTGATTAACTCAGATATATATTTTCCTTAAGCAAGAAGACTGTCCATAAGAATATTATTCCTCCCTAATAATAACGAACCTTAAAGTTCTCATAGATTCCTTTTGAATCGACTTTTGATGGCGAAATGGTAAACGGAAGCAAGACATGGAAGAATGAAGAACCTAGTACAGATGGCGTTGCTGTGCCGTAAGATTAAGAATAATCAATAGCCAACACTCATAGTTCGATTAGACCCTCAACAAGTAGGAGGATTCATTAGTATCTATTGGTAACTGTTAGTATGCTTGAAATAGGACAAACTGTGAGAGTTATCTGAGGTTTATGATTTATGAGAGAGATATAAGTCGTCAATAGAGAAACTTTTCATTTCTATCTTTATTAATTATGACGATAGAAGTGCTAGACCTTCTTTTATTCGGAGGGCTCTTGATTAAATCCCCTTGAGGGCATTACTCCTTTATAGCAAAAGCTTGAAGAAGCCAATACCAGATTTGATCAAATGTTAAAGATGGAAGAGAGCATCAACTGTGTTTAACAAAGTCATCTACATATGAGCCAGTCTATATTCCTCACTACGAAGGAATCCGCATCCAGGACTTGGTTGGGATCATCACTAAGAACTCAGAGGCTGAAGCTTATTTGCCCCAAAGCAGGGAATATTTTGTCACTCTTAGTTACATTCCAATTAGTTCATCTAGGTTCTTAATACACTCTACAAAGATAAGATTGAAGCATTAGTTACAAAGGCAATAAAAGCCAAGAAACAGAGACTTGTTTCGTCGAGAAACCTTGAGATCAAATTAGATCCCTTTATAGCCTACCGTTTATATCAGTAGAGGTAAATAAAAATGGTGGATGCCATGATGCCATTGAGACTTGTTATGGGGTCCCAGATTTAAACCACCCAAGTTTCAGGAGAGGACCCCATAACAGAAATTATCTAATTTAAAGTCTAAATAAAAACTTTCCTCAATTTAAATCATCCAAAGGATTTAATACTAAATAGGATCTTGGTGAATCTGATGAAGACCCTGAGCCACCTAAAAATGATCAAAGAAGGGAAGTCATTCAAACAACTCTGATAGATGAAGGCGTGATGACTTCTAACTAAGAAGATTTAACATCTAAAAGAGGACTTCAATTTGAGGCCAAAGCACACTCAGATGAAGAAAGAGTTGTCACACAAGACTTTGCTTATGGGTCTGATGATTCCGGAGAAATGTTCCATAAGATAAAAAGAATAGTGACATTTCAGGGAAAATTTCTTCCGAAGAAGGAAAACCTTTTAAAGAAGAGCTTCCTCGCGGCTAGATTAAGCAAATTCAGGAGAGATTTTAGCCTCTATTGAAGAAAGAATTCATTTTCTGGAGGTAAGTTTTCCTTCCCTACTGATCTTAAATTATTTATTAATTTTGGCAGTTGACTATTGAAGGCTAGTTGCTATTGAAGACAAAAGTGCGAGAGCTATGGATTTGGAAACTTAGTTCAAATGACCAATCTCAAAAGAATAATTAGCCAATGAAAGATGAGTGGATTCTCCAAGTGAAATGACTGGAATAGCCATGAGCTTCACATTTGTTTAAACAGGTAAAAGGATCTGATAAATCCTCTCTCTTAAAAGACATCAAGAGCAGTTGACACACGCTGGATGCGGAAGGAAGAGCCAAGAAGTTGATCAACTAAGAGAACTCAGCCAGCCACTTTGATTGATGACTTTTATAATTTAAAGACACTGACTTCATTGGATGTAAGTATCTATTTTAATTTGGCATGAGTATCAAGACGTCGTGGGGTCTACCTGTTTAAGCAAACCTCAAAGAGAAGATCGTTAAATCAATTAGCAGAGGAGGAAAAGGACACAGGTTTTAATTAAAAGAGACTACCGTCTGGGGTCACTGGTCTTAAGGAAGGAAGAAAAAACCATGAAAGACTCCTAGAATCTGAGTACTAGAATGCCTCAGAGGAAAAGGAAGAAAAGAGGGCCAAGAGAAACCTAGGCCAGTAATGACTACAATAAAAGATGGACATAAATGATCATGATTAATTAAAAATTTTTTATTATGTAATGCTTTAACTCTAATTAAGGTAGCCTGCATATTTAATTATTGGAAATAATCAATGTTAAATAAAATTGATTAATGGAGCCTTAGATTAATTAAAGGCAAGAACATTCGTCTTCTTGGCTAGCAAATCGACTAGCAGATTTCTAAATTCTCTTTAAAAACCAAATCCGCAACTCTAAACACTTACTTCCTGATTCAATACCTCCTCTGAGTAGGCCTGGTGTAGGAGACCAAATGGTTGTTTACCTAACAATTTGAATATGGTAATATTATTATTGTATTGAATGTATTATCCAATTATTGGAGAGGGAGTGAAGACGTGAACATTAAATAACACTTAATGGAATTTTATAATAATAAAAACAAATGAAAATGTAAGTAAGCAAAGTTCCAGATGTCCTTATACATCCTAGCCTAGTAGCGACGCAGACGTGAGAGATCCTTTGCATTGTTACTTTTTTCCATGTAAGACCAATGATTTTGAAGAGCTGCTGTAACATGTGGAGGTTTGCATTAAGAAGCGGAATAATTCACTGACCTCCATGTGGCAAAGATATTATCACCTTGAAAGACAAAAAGATTTGAGTTACTTGCAATTAAATCAGGTATCCATACCTACGAAGACTTCTTAAAAGCTCCTTTATGCTTTCAGAGATGGGCTGCCAGCACATAAGAAAGAGTTCAATTAGGTAGAGATGAACAAAAGAGATAAGATCCTCAGAGAAGCGATTACAAGAAAAAAAGGGTTTACGCATTTCAGAAACTAGTTCAATGGTCAAGAAAACAGTATTCATCTGACTAATTCTATGAGAAGATGGACTTTGAAATCAAAGTATTCATTGTGAGGATATGTATGTGAGTTGCTAAGTTGTAACTGATTATGAAAAATCATTCCATTTTTTAACCATTTAACTAAGAAGTCAATTTTCATAATGATCTCATGATCAGATCTACTCTCTTGCGTCTGAATGCAAGGGACATCAACTACCATACTCCTCCCCGCTCTTCAGGGATGGCCCACTCAATAGAAGCCTCTTATCCAGAGCCTTGAAGATAAAAACATCAAAGAGAGCATGGACACCACATCTCCTCCTAAGAGGGCGCCTCCACTCTCCAGCTTTCTTGTTTATCTAGAAACTTTTGCCATTTTCAAGACTGAGGACCGAGACAGAGCAAATGAGGAGACAAGATCTGCTCATTCACTATGAGAAAGTGTTGCTCGTCCATTTCGGACTAGGTTTGTGCATTTATAACTTTTCGTATTTTAATGAATTTTAATCAAGTTAAGATCTGGCGCTTAAAATCCAGATTTAAACTTGAGAGAATGGAGACAGAAGAATCTCTCTCAGGCTCTTCTCAAACTCATAGCAGCTGCACTCAGAGAAGAGCTGTCTTAATGTGCTGCATTGAGCACAGTGCCGGCTCAGAATTGCCATGGCATTATGTATTTGTAAACAGTTGGAGCATGTGCTTTCACTCATGTAGTCATTCTTGCTCTCTTGATCTTCACTTGAGTATGTTAAACTTGGCAGGATCTTGTCTTGCTACAGATGCTTCTGCTCATGTCCTGCCTAGTACTGTGCCTCATGTGAAGAGAGGAGATGGCCAGTCAACTGCATTCTCAGATAGTGAGTGAAAGCATGCTTTTTAAATCAACTGTTTAAAATCATACCTCTTCATCAAATACCGCATCAGTATTTTATAAACCCAATATTCAAATCAAGGGTGGATAAATCAACATACCTGGAGTTCCATAGACTCAACATGTGGGAGACAATGAACTAACATTATGTTACATGCATTACAGTTGAATTAAGTGTAACTGTCTTGACTATTGATGGATTAAATGCAGGCCAAATTCTTTTATTTAAAATTCGTTTAAATATGTTGTTAATGACGATCTATAATCGTCTGAGCATGGAATTAATACCAAAGAATCTCCTCTGACATATATAGTCTGTCTGAATACTATCAAACCTTACTACCTTACTACTCACTTCTACGGAGGTGCAAAATACTTAAAGTCTTGCTAAGCTGGAAACAGATTAAGTCTGACTAATTATCCTAGAAAGAGATGGATGTTCAGCAGGATGTATGATTGAATATGGATGCACTGAATGTAAAAGTGATGACACATGTATTGATACGTGTTGCACCTTTAACTCTGCTAATTCTATATTTTTAAAAAAACTAAAGGGGTGTCTGATTCTTATTACATGTAATTCCTCTAGAAAGTGCTTGACTATAAGAATTCAGTGTAAGATCTAGAAGAAGCAGGTTCTAAATGAACAGAGACGAGTAATTACAAACTCGTAATTGAGGATTGTACTGAATATAATGGCAACAGCACTAAAATCTTGCTGTATTCAACAGATAATATCTGTTACGTGGAAATAAGACACTGATTAATTTAATCTAGAACTAGAAATGCAAGCGAAGAGTTTGAAGTAATAAAGTTGGCTGATGAATAATGGAAAAATTAAAAGTACATTAGAATTGAAAGTAATTAGGTGGATAAGAGTTAAGATCTAGGTAAGAACTTAGATAAAGCAGGCTACCCGGAAAAACCTTAGTTGGATGTGAATGGTACAGACCAATAGAAGAATGATATACTTGCACTTGGAAATAAAGAAGGTATGGATGAGTAAGTCACTATGACAGTAATGGAAGCTGATAATAAGACATTTAGAAAAAAGTATACATTGAGTGAGAAGAACTTTAATGAGTTAATATATTTAAGTCAGAGGATCAAAGATCTAGCAGGGTTAGTTAATCACTGGAAGTGTGTTTCAGACAATAGGATTAGTGTTTTAGAGAATACCTATAGCAGCGCAGCGCTGACGATGCTTGTGATAGAGTAAGAGATGAAACAACTATTTCAATAAAAAACAAAAAGAAAATAGGGAAAGTGGAAGAAGTAATTGATGAATGTTTGAAAAGACTCAACCAATATGACTGTGAAGTTGTGAAGACTAATGCAAGATTGAAGGTGGCTAAGAAAGAGAATGAGAAAGTTCTGTAGAAGCAAAAGGACATTGATTACCAGATGAAATAGGCTGAAAATGAAAAGCAAGAATTCAATAAATCAGTTGATGATATCATTGTCCAGTAACACACTGGAGTAGGAGATGGAGAAATCAATCAAGGAAATGAATGTCTTAATGAATGGGAGGTCAAATCATTAAGATTCGTAGGTGAGAACATTTTAGGATGAATTAAGAAAACATTCAGAAGAAATTG
The DNA here is from genome assembly GCA_021441625.1 of Diophrys sp. 3 WChen-2021. Taxonomy (NCBI): domain Eukaryota; phylum Ciliophora; class Spirotrichea; order Euplotida; family Uronychiidae; genus Diophrys; species Diophrys sp. 3 WChen-2021. The sequence continues at coordinate 9,087 of JAGYYO010000324.1, forward strand.
AATAGTAGGAAGACTATTCAGGAATTAGAGTTATTAAGAAGGATAGTATCATGTATAAGGAGGATGTTGATATGGTCGGACGTGCTGAGGAGAAGAGTAGTAATGGTTGACAATACAACATAGACTAAGAATCTTAACTTATATTACAAAGTACAGGAGCGTATTTTAATTAATAAGATCCACTAATAAGATGTTATGGAAAGAGCAGTCTAGATTTAAGTAATGCAGTTAGGTTAGATAGTGAAAAGAAAGTTATACTCTAGTGTTAAAGATCTAATCATAAGCAAAGAAGAATCGGGTTTTGTGATGTATGTGAATGTAGTAGAAATTCCCGTTGCTATTAAAGTATTATAAGATCATGGGGTAGAAAGTAAGTACAACAGAAGAAAGAAGTAGTTTCGTGTCACATGCAGCATCAGAAACAAATAGTGAAGAGTTGATATGTAAGGGGCCTGAAAACCCAATGAGTCACTCTTCTAAACTCTGAAAATCTTCTTTTCTTTCATCTCTAAATTAAATATAAAATAATGAAGGTATTTTTTGGATTCAATAGATAGATAGATAGTTAGATAGTAGGTTATTAATCGACGTGGAATGCCGAGGAGGGATAAGAGCCTTTGAGAGCTCTTCAATCAGAGAGGAGGTAGAGCTCCTAAAGAATAGGCTCTGAGTTCTTTAAGAGATCTACCTTCTGAGTTCTCTTCTCATATATCTAGGAGAATCTTGGGAGAGATAGTTTCTAGTTTTGAGAGTGAGGTTTTGGATGTCGATGAATTCGAGAGTCTCGTGTTTAAGCCCTTAAATGCTAAAGGATGTGAAGGAGAGAATATTGTATTAGGAGGGTGGAGTCTTAGCAAGAGGAGAGTTCTTCGAGGCCTGCGGGAATTAGTTCGGGCCTATTTGAGAATCTTTTATCCTCCATAATTAAGACTCCATTTGGATTCAATGGAATTTTATATCTATTATGAACTCATTGAACAAAAGATGTCTAGCAGTATTGGTTGAAAAATGGCACAGAGATAATCTAATATCATTTCATGGCTATAATAAGTTTGAAACTAAGCCAAATAGAAGCAAAGGTGTAATGATTCTTATTAAGGAAGGTATCAGAGCTAAAAATATATATGATTAAGGAATAACCGAGCTCGAAGTGAGGATATATTTTAGTAATACAGTAGCTGATGTGTTTGGGTTTTACAAAGTGGTTAGAGATGGAAGCATAGTCGATCTAATAAAGAATATGTAAAGTACAGGTCTAATGATCGGAGCAGGAGATTTTAACTAGGATGTAGGACGCATAGATAAAGCGATAAAATTAAAAGGATTCACAAGTACAAATGTTGCATCATGAGCAGGGAAAAGGCTTTATTTGATATTTAGCAATTGCTAGTTGACTTTGGAATTAATTTGATTTTCATTAACAATTTAATAAAGAGGGTTCAACCCTTTTCTTAGAACTGCTTC
>JAGYYO010000325.1:0-10544 GCA_021441625.1 Diophrys sp. 3 WChen-2021
GGCAGCCCTAGTGGCAACAAGTGACTCAGGTGGTTGGGGCGGGCGCCGCCGAACATTAGAAATTTAATTTCTAATTTAATATTTAGATGAATGTGAGAAGCGAATGGATGAATACATAGAGCAATATGAGAACAGAGTTGAAGAAGATGGGCTTGGTGCATCTAATGACATTACATATGAATAGTTATAAGGAATGAAGAGTGACTAGTACTTAATGCATACAGTCATGCCTATTATGTATTAAGGATTGAAGGTTGTCAGTGTGGAAAGACCACTTAATCCATTGGAGAGTCTAGCATTGTATTTGCTTAAGAATTAGGATAAAGTGAGATTACCAATTGGAGAGCCAGTGGGGGTAGCACATGGGACATCAGTCTCAGTGACAGGACATGCTGCTTAAGAGTGATTTATCATTCATTGCTACTGCTGTTTGATATTACTTTCTAGAGAATAGCAATGCCAATTGATGCTAATATACTATAAATGCTATTGATTAATTCAAAACTAGCACGAAGTCCAAGTATTTTAAGACTATTGAATTCATAATCCACTTCTAATCTTTAAATAATAAACTCAATCGTATCTAATGCTTACTATATATGTTTATCCGTATCCTTCCAAGCCATTTACTTCATTATAATTTAAATAGCTTTAATATTAGTATTAGTCTATTTCCATCCCTCGATCTAATCTGGGTAATTCTTAGCTATAATTAATGCTCTCTTCAACTCTAACATTTACATCTTATGCATCATAAACTCTCTATTGATCCAAGCTCCTTTATATATCATTCTAATAATAATAAATAATACATAACAGATTAAATATGAATAAAGACATTGACTTACCTGAGGGACAAATTGAAGAGTTTAGAGAAGCATTTAATTTCTTTGATGAAAATAAAGATGGAAGGATCTCAGTAGAAGAACTAGGGAAAGTAATGAGCAATGCGGGGTAGAAAATGTCAGAGAAAGAACTACAAAATATGATTAAAGAAGTGGATCATGATGGGAGTGGAAGTATTGATTTTCATGAATTCCTTGCTCTTATGTAGAAGAGATTGAATGAATTTGATTTAAAGGAAGAACTAAAGGAAGCATTTAAAGTGTTTGAATCACAAGATAAAGATAAGAGTGTTAGTATGGATACGATTAAATACATTCTCAAACACATGGGAGAGAAACTCTCAGATGCAGAGATTAATGAAATACTAGGAGATCTTGATTTTGATGGGAATGGGTAATTAAACTATGGGAACTACATAGAAAACAACTGGAAGACTTGGTACTTAAATAAGAAGAAGCCTTACTGATTGATCAGATATCAAACAGACATGTCATGGCGAGGTAAACTAAAAATGGGGTATTGGGGTATTGGGGTTTTGGGGTTTTGGGGTTTTGGGGTATTGGGGTTTTGGGGTTTTGGGGTTTTGGGGTTTTGGCTTAAGTCGATACTTAGAATTGAGTTATCTCAAAGAAGTTCAATAACAACAAGATCCCAACAATACTGTAAAGAAGAAGAAAAGTAGAGCAATATAAATAAATCCTAAGTGTAAATCTCCTCCCAACATCCATTAATATCGTTCGGAGAGATAACCAACTCATTAGATTCTTCTCACACATCATATTCATTGTTGGAAAGAGATGACTATAAGCAAAGGTACGATCTTTCTTAGGGACTAATATAGAGCTTAGTGCTTTCATATAGTACTATTTTCTTTCAAAGTCATTCACTCCTGCTTTAATAAATACCATATTAAACATATGAAGGTACATTGAGATTAGCACGTACATTATATAGAATGTAATGTCAGCCCAATTGCCAAATGGTTGTTGGTTGCCATCTATTAGACGGGAAATGATAGGGAATAGAGATCTAATTAAAAGAACAGAAACAGTTAACTTCCTATTAAATGGTTGTAATTTAGATGTCATCATGATCTCTAGTGCAAGTAAGTGGCCTTTATACGTTATGCATGTGTCTCTCATTTAATCAGATACATTAAAGAGAATAGATTAGAACTTTTATTCTCTTGAGATGGTATCGAGACTTGATGCCTTCTTTAATATTTGAGTCTTTGTTTCTTTAAAGGAATGCATTAGTTTCTCTCTAAAAATCATAAGACCTACTGGTGAAGTAGTGTTTGGTTGACTTTAAATAGGTAAGAAACTTAATTATCATCTTCATTGATTTTCGCTTCCATGACATCTTTCTTAGATTTAACTTCTCTATGACCCAGATAACTTTAAAACCTCAAAGCTTATCCTGTCTTCCTCATAGAGCCTGACTACATCATAATAATCAGGAGGAGGCTCATTTCCGCAGATTTCCAGTTGATCTAAATTCATATCAAAGTTTAGCATATAGGTACCACACTTCAATCATTTCAATTATTTGTCAGTACCGTATATGTTACTAAGAGCACTGTATTCATCAATCTCGTAATGCGTAGAAGTAGCAATTGTGATAAATACTCTGGATTACAATCAAAGCCTTATCGCACTGTTTCTTTCCATATTATTAAAGTCCATGCATTAGTTTAGTCGAGTCTATCTGTCTGTAGTACTTCCCACTACTTAATTTCTAATGATATTCTTAAGGAAGCTCTTCAATAAATGAAATAGTAAAACAATTCTTATCAATATCATTCCTTACCATTGCACTTTCTATTTCTTATTTAGCTAGCTCTATATCAAAGTTAACTCCTCCTCCCACCACAAAGTCTTTAGCTAGATTAAGTCCATTAAGCACATTAGTCCTAATACATTATAATCTAATAGGAGTAGAGTATCCATATTTAACAGCTATAACAAATTATCTAATACACAGAGACAACAAACATATCTACAATTCCCCTAGTTTAGTTATTTCTGTAAACTGCCCCTAATACAGAGTAATAACTGTAACTAATGCAATCCAATACAGAAGCTAGAATTTATAAACAAATGAATTAGATGGCCAAAACCCTTAATTAATCAACATAGTCTTTGATTCCATTATTATCAATATAGGGAGAGAGAATGGACCTAGAAGTGTATATAATAGATGAGTAAAGAAATGATAAGTGAATTGTTTAAAGGAGAAACAGACCTAGTGTTCAGCAATGTTGATTAGTTTAGATAAGAGGTGTTTCCTAACTCTTGATTAGATGTTAGATATTATGGACTCTTTCTAAGGGATGATAGAAGGAGTTGGGGGAGTGAGTCTATCGGATGTTATGTCGTTGAATTCTTCTGGTAGGGGGTTGTTTTGCTTTGATTCTTCTTCTTCAATACAGTGATAGGGCTTGATTGACATTTTAATTATTACATCCTTCCAGGAGATGAAGAGTGGGTGGCTGCTAGAGAGGCTTTCCTTGCGTACTATGAAGCAACTAAAGAGACATGCAATGCAGCTGCTAGATGGGAACAATGTGGATAACCTGAATTATACTGGGCCTGGTAAGTACTCATAATCATTTCAAAGGCAATGTAAGAAACTATAAGTAATCAATGATAATGTTAGACCATATTCACAACTGAGAGAGACCCTGTCTGTTAATTCTGATGAAAGACTAGTTTGAAAGGACACCCAATGCGAGAGAGAACACAATGAAGTCTAATGTCCCATAGTCTGGGTGGCGTGACAAATCTAAGTGAACACTTACCATAGGCATTGAGTGTCTTAACAAACATCCTTAATGCTTCCTTTGTATTGAGAAGAGAGTTCCATTGAGAGATGACATCCCAGAGAGTTAATACTTAATCTTGCATGTCTACATCTGCACTAATGTCAGTCATCTCTTCATCATCCTTTTGTACTTGTATATCATCCATAACCTAATCTCCATCAAGCACTCTTTCCATCCATGAGTCCATATGAGTGTCCCACACTCATTAATGCTTGGGTACTAGTCTAAACCTATCTCCTTCCTTTACTTCATTTTGTATAGTCTGTACCCACATATCGTAATTAACCCATTTCATTAACACATAGTCTCCCTCTATCCCATATCTCTATTTCAGTATGTAGATGTTAGTCTCTACAGTACACTCCTCCCACCATTAATAATTGCAGATAGATCCATCCTATAACTCAATAGTAACTATCATTTAATTATATAAATCACTTCTTCTTCTTTCATATTTAATTAAGATGGGTAGTTAGTCCATCGTAAATATGTGCATCTAGGGGATTCTCTTTAATCTGAAGCTTTTGAGGTTTTGCATGATGCCATCCGGTTCTGGTTCTCAAACCGGGGTATATGTGATCGAGCCTGACCTGTCTGGTTCTCTAATATCATGATAGCAAATTGAGGAAGAACCATATTCGATCAGGCTCTGGGAATATCTAATTAATTTCGACCTTAATTGAATCATATCAATTAATCATCTATTCCCTTAATATAAATCACTTATCCATCAATACAAATTTACTCTTTTTTAATCCTTTCTCAAAGTCTTCTCTAATATCACTCACATGTGACATTTAATCTAATTCATCTAAATCAATCTTACTACTACTACAACTACTTCGTTTCACATCCAGAGACTCTGAATCATCTCCCATTCCTCTAGTTTAACCGTACACATTCTGGTCATTAGTCATTGAGAGTCTTCGATAAGCACTATTATGTAGACCAATTACTTCAGATCAGATCAGATGCTCGAAGATGATATTTAATTAAGAATTTAATTAACATGGAGCCATTGCAAAGAGGTCTTTTAGTACCTCTGTGCACCCTCTACTTCGTCCATGTTGCTCAGGGGTAACCCATTCAGGGGGTTTGGGATTGAGCGGGCGTCTCTTAGGAGACGAAGGAATTCACCTAGGGTATTTTATGACAGCCATTTTCTGCACTTCATTCCTTTTTCGAGGAGATCGAAGTTACCCTCGATCGCACTTCAGCATATTTCGAACTTATGAAATGCGAGTCGATCTTCGGCAACTTCGCAATATCCCTCATAAGACTCACCAACCTATAATGATTGATGAGTCTGACCAACAACCTCATCTTCAAATTTCACACCTTTAGAACGAAAGGATGATCCCTATGTCATGCCTAGGAATGTAGGGTTGTCAAATAGGAAGTGGTCATTACCATCTTCATCTTCATTTTCAACTTCATTAATTCTTGGAGTATTGCTGCCGTAGAGACTTTCATCTAATTCTTCATATTTAACAGAGGGACTGTTGTTTTCTTTGTCTCCTCCTTCTATTTCTGTACATACTATTTCTTTTAATTAAAATCCAAGAAGATCTTAATCATCATCATTTATACTTGCTACTTCCAGTTGAAGGAGTGAGTCAATGCTATTGCGATCTTAAGGCGGACTTACTTTTACTTTAGGTGTGGAGATGCCGTTCTGTTGTTTGATTTACATCTTTATCTTATCTATTTTAGATAGGGAATTTTGTTTAACTAGGGGAGAATGGCGCATTGCGTTGCTACTTTTCTTGTTAATTACTACTTCTTCGTGAGTTTTAGCTCTGGCTAGGTATTTACCTTTAGTGTTTTTATGTTGGACTTCTGTCGCTAGTTTCTTTAAGGCGTTTTAACTTAAGAAGGTTTACTTCTAGCCTTGACTTAGAAGTAAATGAGGATTCTTTTTGTATTTGTCAAGTTCTTTCTCCAAATAGCCTACTTATATTCTTTCACACTCTAATTAAGAAGTTAATGATGATAATTGATTGTGTATATCATCCATATCTATATTGTTGTACATTGATTCCATTTTGTCTTTTTGTTTAGTTATCTTCTTATGTTCAGTGCTCAACGTATTAAATTCTAATAATAGTTACTCATGATCAACTTTCATTTGTGTGTATTAAGTAGTGATCTATTATAACTTCTCATAATTCTAAGATGACACTTTCTCTGATAATTCTCTTAATTCAATAGATGCTTCTAATTTATAAGAGAGATTCTCTATCTATTACTCTAGACTTGTCCTTGTTATCTTCCACATAGATCTTTCTCTGTAATACTCACTACTTAATTAATTTAATTAAGATAAAGACGCACTCATCATTTCATATAATCCTTCTATTTCTTTAGTATATGACTATTTTAATTAATAAAGTTGTTACTCAGCAGTCGTCTTGATATTATTCATTTTGATCTCATAATTAAGTCTAAGTGAATTCATCATTTTGTTTCGTTTGTCTCTGTCATCTCCTCCTTCTGATATGTTGGGGAGTTCATTTGTTTTACTGAGGATAACTAATTCACTTAACATGTTAATGTTATCAGTTTCTTTTTGGTTTAATTACTCAGTTAGACCTGAGTTTAATTGTTTTAGTTGATCTATTTCTTAGTTTTAGAAACTAATTGTCTTTTCTAGACTACAGAATTTGCTCTCAAGTTGCATTTATTAAGGGTTATATTGTCTTGCTTTTATAGGGGAGTGGATTACCTTAATTACATTTCTGTAAGGAGAGGGGAGTTCCGTGTGAGGTTTTCTTTCTAAATTAAGTTGGAGGTGGGGTTTCTTGCGAAGAACTTTGATTGATTTATCAATAAATCAATATGTTCTTAGGGAACCATTCTTTTATCTTTTCTGTTTTTAGATTTTTATATTTTGATAACAGTTTGATAGACTACTGTGAAAATCCTTTAATGATCTTATAGATTCTTTTTATTCAAATTATTTCCTTCTTAGTCCAGTTTTCTGAGTTATGCTCCCTGAGCAATTATGCTCCTCGATAAATGCACAACACGAATGATTGACTGTGGTTGTATATTCTATGTTTCACTCTCTTCATTTCATTCCCAATTCTTTCTACTTCATCATCACTCTCAACACAGACAGTCACATTCTATATATTAAATATTCCACACATATAAATTAATTCAATAGGATCAATCTCCACCTCAACATAAATACTATTCAATTATTTAATAGATTCACTACATTCAGACATAAACGCCTTTAATGTTAATTCAGATGAATATATAGTTCTGTATAATTTAATTGTACTTAGATTAGGTTTATTATGAAGAAATGGAAGCAAAAGAGCATGATCTATTCCAATGGTTGATAATTATGGAAACTTAATAGATTATAACTAACTAGTTGTCACTTACATATCACTCATTGAATATTATCTAATTGTTAATCTAGTCAATCTGTTTGCTAAATGTTTAATTAATTCAATCCAATCTTCCTAATACCCAGAACGCACTATATCTAGCTCTGTTATACTCCCTATGTAATAATTAGACGGAATAAATGAATTAACTAATTTTAATCTTTATGTACATTTAGGTATTAATGTTCTATGATACTGCATAATAGTTGGATCATAGATAGTAAGTGATTTAATCTCTTATATTGATTATAATTACTATTGTACATCTTTAATTCCCATTGTTTTAGAGAAGTCTAATTTAAGTGATAGTTTACCTATGATCACATTACCATCATCAATACTATAGTCTTAAATAGAATATGGATACTAAGCTATAATACTGCCTTCCTTTCTTTGTATAATCTTTGTATTCTTCTTCCCAATATAAAATATATTCCCTATCATAAGTTAATTAAACAATTCCATGACTCTCTCTTCATTTCTTACCATTTATTCACATATAAGTGTTTATACTTTACAATGTGTTAGTTATTCCATTACTAAGTCTTAATTACCACTTTGAACTACCATTACATCTATATTTTAATCCTTTAACAAATTCCAATCAAATACTCTTGATTCTAATACTACTTTCTTTACTCTTATCTTTCCTTTCCATTCCTTTACCATCTTTGCACTTTCTTTTCCTTTAACTGTGACTACCTTCCTACTAACAAGTCTCTCAATACTCTCTTTGTTATCTCTTACTATCTTTCTGTATTTCTTATTCCACATACTCATTCCTTGTATTACACTGCCTTGAATCACATCATAATACCCTAGAATACTAAACATAACATATTTATTACCTATCTTCCGTTGTAATACATCCATATTTAAATTGGTTTAAGAGTTTCTGAGATTCTATTTGGACCTCGTTTATCCTCAACTGGGACTGGAGACTATGGTTGCGTGAATCCAGTTCTGACTGTAATATTCAAGAGTTTAGCATCCTTAGACAATTCTCCAAGATTAAACATATTAGAGACATTCCTTTTCTTAGGTTTTACCTTGGTCTCATCTATAGTTCTGTTAAGGTAAGATCTAAGATGTACCTATTCGTCATGTGACTCTTCAAGTTTAGTTACATTGATTTATTTATTATCTAGAAGCTCTTCAATTTCATGATCAACTGGACTGCGAGAGGCATGAACAGTATGAGCTCCTCTCATCTAGTTAATAAATGAAACATTAGGTGATCTCATTTCCTTTTATTGGATTTTCATATTTAATAATTAAGCTGAACATTATGTCATGTTGATCTATGGAGATGACTTGCCTTGTGTTGACTCCATGTATGCTGATTTGCCTATCTTCTCTGATCTGTATCAGGCATGTGTCGTTAATGGAGGGTACTGGTGGCAAGCACTCGGAGGACTGGCTGTGCTCTTGGTTGCATTACTTTGATGATTTGGCAGGTGAATATAACTTAATTATTAAATGGAAAAGCTAGAATTCAATGACTAGGGAGCTCGACCTAGAAATAGGTTTTCATCTTCAGTGCTCAGACTTACAGTTGGAATTGATAGAGTATAGTAATCTCAATTCTCTTCTCAGAGTCTGTTGAAAGTCCCTGGATCTCTCTCTACTGCTAAGTTAGAATCATGTAAGTGACCGTGTAGTAACACCAGATTTAAAGAAAGCTTCCACCTCGAACTAGATAAGCATGGCTTCCCAAGGTCTTCTCCGAGCTCCTCACGAGTCATCTGCAGAAAAGAAAGTTGAAATTAAAAAGCAAGGAATAGCCAAATACCTGGTTGATGAAAGTGATTCTGAAGATGATCAAATCTTTGACGAAGAGGAAGAAGACTACAATGATAAGGGACTCATTGCAGGAATGAATGAAGACATGTAAAAGGACCTTGTGGATAAAGATCTCACTTAGTTACTCAAATACTGTGCAGAGATCAAACCCTCAGTTTAGGATGAAATAGATTCTAGAAAAGTATCCTTTGGATAACAAACCAGACATAAGACCCTAGTACTTGATATGGATGAGACTCTCCTTCACGCTCGATTCAAAGGTGAACCAGGTAACAATGCTAAGGCACTTCCCAACGAAGACTTTGAAGTTATCCTTGATAACCCTGGTGGAGGCAAGGTAGCATTTTCAGTGAAATTAAGACCATTTGTAATGGAAACCCTGACTCACTTAGCAGAATTCTACGAACTAGTTGTATTCACAGCTGGAGAGCAAGCCTATGCAGATGCCATCATGGATAAGGCTGATCCTAATAAAGTAATAACTCATCGTCTCTATCGTCAACATTGCATTCGACGTGGCAATTTCTATGTTAAAGATCTCAGAGTACTTTCAGACAGAGATCTCAAAGATATCATCCTTGTAGATAACACAATCATATCCTTTGCTTTCTAAATCGATAATGGAATTCCCATCAATGCATACATGGGAATTGATGATGATGACACAGAGTTGTGTTTCTTAGCAACGTATTTAGAAGATATAGTCCATTAGGATGATGTAAGAGTGACTAATGCTAAGAGTTTCAAATTGAATTAGATTATGTAGTAGTTTGGATTTAGGATGTGATTCATAGCTGCTTCTTTACGGGGATGCTCGTGGAGATTGATTGCTGATTAGGGACGACGTAATGGTTGAGTAGTGGTGGTTTTTGGGTCTTTATGTTTGCTCTCTTCTTTCTTTTTCTTGGCCCATGCTTTCCATGCTCGTTCTGCTCTTTCTCTGTTGTCTTCTTTGATCTTTTCATCCATTTCTTATCTTCTCTTGTCTTTATCTTTGTCTTCCTTCTCTTTTAATTATTTCTCTCTTAATTTAACTAAGTCTTTCTTGAGCCATTCTTTAAATACTTTATCTCCCTCTTTAATTTTATGTTGTCTACTTGATTCCTTTCTGGCTTCCTTTTCTTAATGTTTCCTTCTTGCCTCAATGCTTGCTTATCTCTTTTGTCTATCCCATTATTCAATCTTCATACTGTCGTATTCTCGTTGTTTTTATTGACGTTGTAGTTGCTTCCAATAGTCATGCACTATTTCACCCTTGGCTGCTTCGATTAACTTAGATTTGAATCGAGTCTCGGTGTCTTTACGGATCAGCCACTCGTTGAAGGTGATCTTGTGGTGCTTGTCTGAGGAATGAGCGTGTTGTTATTAATACTTCAGAGAGAGAGTGTAAAGAAGCAGCAGTTGGGGGTGGAAGAAAGACACTTCTTGCTTATAGTTATTCTAAGCCAGTAGTGAAATAAAGTAAAAAGAAAAGAAAGAAGAGAGGCTAGAAGAAAGAAGGAGACAATCACTCTCTCAGCAAGAGTGTTAAGTTTGGAAGTGAGGATCCTCGCCCTTCTTCTCACCATTTAACTGTTCCTCTTGCCCCAACTACCTCCTCCAAGAAAGACAGAATATTCTAAGACATGTCATCAATCTAGCGTACTCATCCAGCAGAATAGAATTAATCA
>JAGYYO010000327.1:0-10526 GCA_021441625.1 Diophrys sp. 3 WChen-2021
CAGCAATAATTCCTCTTTGAACTTTGCCTCCAATTTCAATTTAAATCCATATTTAATTATTACATCTTTAGTTTAGGAAGCGATGTAAACTCCTAATAGCTTTTTTGTTTCCTATTTATAATATCCCAGATTTTGCTTCATTGATCTAGAGAAATGGTCTTAGTTACTTTAACTTATTGTATACGACTTCTAATTCTCTGAAGGTGTTACATACAAAGACAATGTCATCTGCATAGGCAAGAGTAGAATGGATGAGAAGATCTTCACTCTTAAATAAAGAGTCGAAATACATAGCAAATAAGAGTGGTGATATTCATAGGCTTTGAGGAACACCCACATTCGAATTGGATTTCTTTATCGAATGTGATCTTGATAAGTGTTAGAAGTCTCTTTACCACTTCTCTTATTTCAGATGACTATACATATTAGGAAGTATTTTTATGAGGTGTTCTATATCTACTCTATCGAATGCTTTAGAATAAACAACAAACAACAGGTACTTCTTACTTTTAGAACCTTTCTTTCCTGCTTGTGCCGCTTTAAGTATCTGTTTAATGTTATGTTGAGTAGAACAGCCGAATGTTTAAATTTAAATGAAGCGCCTAATTATGTAGGAAGTACTCACGTTGCTAGGTTTGTCGTCGAGAAGTATCTTATTACTGAGCAGCCAGTTGGAAAGTGTGTCAGTGTCCAATTGAAGAAAAACAGTAAGATAATCACTGTAAATGTTATCAAAGATAAAAGTATGCCATTCCTCGAAGAAAATGAACAAGTCCGCTTATTTGGATTGTATCATCATGTTTAAGAACATCTTCCATGAGTCAGATTTAAAGTTGTCAAGGTTATCGGAGCCAGACTCTTAATCATCATCGTTGTTTAACCTATTGTCATATGAGTCAACCTCAAGGTCGTCTGATTTAACATTCAAAACATTAGTATGGCTAGGTTATTCTATTATTAAGAAGAAGTAGAAGAAAAAGAAGAAGGAGGAGAAGAGCAGCCTAACCCTTGCTAGTGGAGACTTATGTGTTTCCAAACTTCTTCTCTAATAAGGGAGGGTGCGATTCTATCATAGAGGAGCATGATTAGAGGTGGCTGACAAATGATTATCTTTGGGGTGAGGGTAGTTGAAGAGGTTTTAGAGATGAGAAAACCTTTGAGGTTGAGAGCATGTGAGGGAAGAGGTCTAGTTAGCAGTTCTTTTATGTTAATCTCGATGAAACTGGCCAGTAGCTCAGGTGGTATTGCGTCGTCTGGGAGCAAGTCTGTTGAGAGTGCTTTGCCTCTTTTCATGTTTTTGACCGCTAATGTGGCTTGCAGAATTTGTTCTTTAGTGAGGTTCATATTAGGGATTTGAATATTAAGCTCTGGAAGTTTCCCTGGATAATTAAAGATTTAGTTAAAGTAATCTTAGTACAATAGGAATAAGCAGATATGCTTTAAAGGGAATCACAACTATTCAGAACCTCACGCAATCATGCAACAGCCAATAAATGTCTGACTAAAGGCCAAGAAAGGGTCCATGTGAGTAGAGTATATCAAATTTAACAGAAAGTGTCGATTGTCAAGAAGACCAAACAAAGACTCTGATTTTACTTAGACTCATCTCACCCAAAGACCTAATCCAATATGAAAGAGCGACCCACATCAAGTAACTAGATACACAACAAAATAGGAATCCCACGCATCCCCCGAGAAGAAACAGTCCACGGACTACTTGAATATCTCTCCCTTTCTCCACACTCATCACTCTCCCCAACACTCGTATAAACTATTCTCCCAAGTATCCCCTAATCTTGTAGCTTCAATTTCACACAAAGAAGAAACAGTAGGCTTCAAGTAAAGAGACAGGTGAGCTAAAGACTACACCTAAACGAGAAGCAATGATGGAATCTTCTGTCGATGAACAAAGAGTCAATTATGAGATGGAGGAGTTGTTGGAATCTTAGAGGTTAATTCAGATGATCTCATTGAGCTTGGCACGGAAGGGGAGGTATCTCACTCAAAACAGATTCAAGAAGACACAAAGAGGTTTACTATTAGAAAAAGAAACAATAAACAAGAGAGAGAAAGAAGTAATAATCTAAAATACAACTGTTAAGGAAGGATTAAGAGAGTAGAATAGGCCAAGACAAGCTGATCGAAACCTAATGCAGCTATTGTTTTATTTCTAAGCACTAAGAACCTCCACTTTTAGTAGAACTGATTCATGCTCTTGATTTAGCTCCTCCCATTGAGAATATAGAATAGAAATCTGTAACTAGTGTAGCCTTCCATTCTTTTTTAGTTCTTTAGTTGCTACAATCCTCTTTCCTTCAAAATAATCCTTAGTGTAAGTAAAAAAATTCTTAATTATTCCAAACACTTACTCTTAGCTATAAAATATTGTTTGCTGTCATCAGATAAATGGTCTATTCTAAATCTCAATCTATCCCAGAATATTTCATGAACATTTAGTACTAATCACAATCACTTAGACTCGTCTCCTCCCTCATTCCACATTATATAAGTTTTAGAATCCCAGAACCACATATTAATACCAAACCCATCTATCCCCACAACCACAGCCTCTGCAGTCATAGTCAAGTCAGTCGTCTCTGATATCTCCATAATAGTTGATCTCTCAATATGCCTTATCACACCTACAACTATCAGAACTACAATTAGAGCAACAATAGCAATGATGGATATTAGATCAATGCTTAGATTATATCAGATTAATGCTTTATAGAGATAGTCATTAATAATGAGATCAATTGAGGGTTGATATGATTAGAAGAGATAGATGGGAAGTCATAGGAAAGGAGAAAGTAGAACTATTGATTAAACTTACTTGTTTAAATAGAGTGTTACTTTATATTGGGTTTTATGTCAGGGGGTTTTGGAATGGGAACCATTGGTAATATATTGATGGAAGCAATAGCTAGAGTAAATATTTCTTTGATTTTAATATTCATGATGATGAAGCATATTATCGATATTGAAGCATATCTGAGATAGTGGGTTCATGACCATAAATAATCACTTCTATCAATAATTTATAGATTAAGCTGATCTATTTTTTAGGATTTAATTTGCTGAAGGTCTGAATTAGCTTCAACATGATAACCTGGAAATTTTTTAAGTCAAGGTCATAAATTTTTCGTGATTTAATATTAAAGGATTATGATGACATTTTGATTTAATTTTATGCTAAAATGGAAGCTCATTGTATCATCCACAGTTAGGAATATCAGCAAAGAGGAAGCAGGTTTGGGATGTCTTCCTCCTCCCCTTTCCCCAATGCTTGAGTCTACCATGTTAGTCACCTCGGCTTGGTTCGTGGCACAGTAAATATAGAAAACTGGATTGATGGATTATTAAAAGTACAACAGAATAGACTGCAACTAGGATAATGAGAGAAAAGTTGTACTTGAGATCTTTGACGATAGAGGCTACCTTAAGAAACTCAAATTAGAGCAGAATGGTAGAAAAGAATAGCAGTTGAAGGCACTGAATCAAGAGAGTAAGCCAGTAGCAGAAGAAAATGATATGATGAGGATTATGAAAGATGACAATAAACTCACAGTAATAAGTATACATGGAATCAGAAGAAGAGTTATGATTAGTTGAGTCAAAGAATTGAAGATCTTTGTCTGTCGTGATTAATCGCGTATTAGTATGATTACTCTTCTCTCTTTGTTCATGATGACTCCCTGTAAATATGTGTAATAGTTGCGATGGACTTAGATGCTCGTGAAAGGAAATGAGCTTATGATGTCGATGGCAAACATTAATTTGAAGATCTAAGGGATTAATTGGTGACACAAGAGGTGTCTCTGGATCAGGCAGAAGGGGATAAGTCTGTTAGTCCTGATTATGTAGAAAAACATGGTTGATCGATATTCTTTGATCATAATGATAATATAAAAAAGGTGCAAGCCGCAAAAGCGTTCATGACTGCGAAGGTCCGGTGGCAAATCAAAGCATAATATTGAAGATCTTTCACTAAGAGTTAGTCATAGGAAGATGGACTTAGACCAAAGAGTATTAATTAGTGTTAGTAACCAAGCTCATAGAAATGATAATGCTCTAAATAATTCAAAAAATGAAATAGTCACGCAAAAGAAAAGATAAGACATCTAAGTGAGAAAATAGGTAATGTCACTTGTGACCTTATGAGAGTTGCAAACTATGTAGTGCTGAAACAAAAGTTGTTAGTCTGACTCTCATAAGTTTAATTTTAGGATGGGTTGCAGGCTTTATAATTTACCTATAATGGACGTTAGCTCTTCGGGAGTTTTGCATATAAATACGATGTCGTCTGCGTAAGCTTGAATGGTATGCTCTAAGAGTTTGCTGTCTTTTAGAAGCTAGTGAAGATAGAGATTGAACAGTATTGGTGATGAAGCCAGACCTTATGGGAGACCTTTGGAAACTTAAAAGGAGTTTATCTCATCCTACTGAACAGTGGAAGGATGCAAGAGTTTTTTTATGATCCCCACTTGGTGTGATTATTTTTAACTACTGAGGAGTGACTTGACAATTGTTAAGAGTTTGGTTCTGTCTATTGTATCATAAGCTTTATAGAAATCTATAAATAGCAAGTGAACCTCTCTTTTTCTTCCTCTTTATTCCTTTCAGGATATGATCATGAGTAGTGCAGTCCTTCCTGAAACCATGCTAATAATCTCCAATTTCTTTCCATATGGGTTCCTTGATGAGAGAATAGCACCTTGTCAAATACTCTAAAGAGGAGAGGTGGAACTGTTATTTGTCTCGTTTATTCTGGTTTGCTACATTTATTAATTGTTTAGACAGAAGGATCCCCTTGAAGTTCTATGCATGGGAGGGGAGGGGTAGTGATAGAAGGTGCATCACATATTGGACTAAGGATTTGAAGCTCTTAGGAGTCATGAAATCATCTGGTAGAAGGTCTGTGGATATAGCTTTTCCTCTGCTTAGGTGTATATGTTCGAGGGATTATGGGGTTGCTGTGCGCTGATTGAGTTCCGAGAGGGATGATATGACTGAGGTTCTCTATCTTTACAAGCTATTATTCCCATTTCTTGGCAAGGAAAGCTTTATTAGCGTCTGCCCAGTTCTGCTCATAAGGCTAGTCAAACATTACTTAAGGTGTTCCTAACTTATTTGATCTTATTCTCTATGTGATAATTTTTCTGATTATTTCTGATGGTCATTGAAGAGGTCCTAGATATTATGTATCGTCATTCCTGCATAGAGCTTTAGATCCTCTCTAGCAACGTATTTAGTAGAGCCTGTGTATCTTTAACGGATGGAGGGCGTGATAGTGATTCTTCCAGTTAAGAGATAGTGATCTGAGTATGGTTTCTATCTTTTAATTTAATCAAGAATTTAAATTTCCCTCTTAAAATTCAATTTATAATTATTTAAGTTGTGAACTTTGAGGAAGTCTTCCATCTCCGGATACGATGTAGGTAGGGTTGATCCAATTTTATTTGATGTGAGCTATCTCCTTCTTGATACTCATTGCTGCATCATTTAGAAAGCCTTGAATATATACTCCTATGATGTATGCTCTTTGATTTTGGTTGAATACTTAGACTGTTACAGTCATGTTTTTATATATGTTGATGAGTCTTGGTTACAGATAGTCTTTAATGTAGAGAAGAACACCCCCTGAAGTGTTTGGCAAGGTGGCAAATGAAGAATACGATTTAAATGGTTCTAGGGTGCTGTATGTAACCTGTCTCTTAAAGAAGGCAACGTCAGGGTCTAGGTCAAGAAGGATTTGCTAGACATTGTCCCATTTACTTCTGATTTTCCGAATATTTAGGGTTGTAATGGTGAGTGAAATTTCAAAGGAATCAGAGATGTATTAAGGGTTCATATTTATTACTTTAAAAATCAGAGTAAAGTTTTATAATAACTTAGATTGTATGAACAACGAGATAGAAAACTAATTCATCTCTCGGATACCTTGCCACTGGTTGAACAATAAAGAATTAATAGAATAACTATTTCTTAACTCAATTTCACTCGGACAACCATAAAAATCGATAGACGTAGCGTCAGATTTGATCTGGAAGAAACCACCATTCCGTAAGAAGATTCCACTTTGACTTTGCATAAAGTATCGTAATTGAAGTAATTGTTTCAATGCGAAAAACTTTAGATGAAAAGTCGATTCAAATGGAGATTGTAGTAGAAATGGTTGAGACATTACGCTATTGAAATGAGAGTTCCATTGAAGAGCAAGCAAGGTTAAAATACAATGAAATGAGTTTGAATGTGAATAAGATCCTGATTTTCGATGTATAAAAGAACAACAGGTAAACATATATTGTAAATACCGCGCGAAAAGAGGAATCTATCATTAGTCGTGTGAATGGTGAGAATATCCATGAATGACAGACTGGAGAAACTTTGTAAAGCTACTCCTATTTATACTGAACTTATCAATGAAGTAGCTGTAGCAATCAAGAATTCTTAGCTTTCACTTGTAAGTATTAACCAATAAATTAACTTAGATCAGCTGGATAAGTAATGCTTGTCTACTTAAATTTGGGAGAACCAGATGAGTGCATAATAAGGGGACTAAAGATTCTTTATTTCTCGATTAAGTCATTAATTGAGTGGAATAAATGTTGAAAGAGAGAATCAAAGGTGTGCTTCTAATTTTCTAAATAATAAAAGGTTTAAAGGAAATCATCATACCACTAATTAACATAGAATCTTTCCTGCACGGTCTATTTCTTCGTTCGTCTCAACTTAGCCTGCGGTACTCCCGTTGGCGGTGTAGTGAGGCAGTCTCTCATTGCGTTCTCTCGTCTCCCTCCATATCCCTATCCTGTGACTAGGCGACTCTGGAGAGTCCATAATAGATTTTAGCCATGATTGAAGGTCGGGTCCCACATCTACTTACCATTTGAGCTTAAACTCCTTTCAACAGCCTCTATAAATTGGGTGTGTCTACGGTAATAATTGATTAAAATTACATTCTACGGAGTTAGAGAGTGCAGCAGAAACACCATAGGTCGTAAATAAGAAAGACTCTGACGGAGGGTACCCAGTTAATGACGAGATGCGTCAAACTAAAGACGATCTGTAAGTGAAATAGCCTACAGGAATCCAATCCTTAGAAGCACCTGCAATATATAATGTAGTCGACTAGAAGTACGCGAACCTTTAAAGGAAAGTAAGGATCGGAGATAGGATGATAGAGGATGTTATCGATCTAGAGTAGAAGTATGAAGACCTTGCATAGGCTCTTAAATTAATGCAAGTAAATCATGATAAAGAAATTTAAGAGTTGAAAGAAGCCATCATCGTTACTCGGTCGAATAGTGAACTAATGATCAAGAATTAGTTCCGTGAGCAGACTGAAGAATTAAACACTACTGAAGCTGATAGCAAGGGTAAAGAAAAATGCACCAATGTGATTACTGAAGTTGTGGATGGTCATTCACTATAGATAGCCTCCATGTCGGAAAAGATCAGAGCGATAGAGACTGTAAGTAGATCATATGAAATGGAAATGAAGTAAAGTATGAGCAATGATAGGAATAATGTACTTGAAATGGAGTCTACAATCAGATCTTTGAAAGAAGATATTAAGCATTGGTAAGAAGAAGCTCAAAGTCAAATGAAAGTAGCTGGAGGCAGTACTGAGAGAATTTATGCTAAAGACGAAGACATGTGAGAAAGAGAGCATGTAAGGAATTAGACTTCATACATGTCTGATATTAACTTCTTTTAAGAATTTGATTCAAAGAAAAGAATTTAATTAATGAAATCGCAAGATCAGAACGAGTATGTAATAGAACCTATATATTCGAGAATAAATGATTCCACTACTAAGTCATACCTTAAGAGAATACTGAAAGGAAAAGTAGCTGTGCTTGAAGATGAGGAGAAGTTCATAGTATTGTGTGAGAGATAGATTCTGTAACATATAATCAAATGCTTAGATAAATAATCTATATCTAAGAAGATGAAACTAAGCCATAGTTATTTCGTAAGTTCAGGAATGGACTTAACTGTTGAAAGAGATGATGAGCTCTCAGTCAGAGAGCCAATCTCAAATTATGATACTCAATTTAACTCAGACTCGAATCTCATGAAGGGGCAATAGGATTTCAAAGTAGTGTTCTGGAACTGTAGATCTATTAATCCGGAACAGAATAGAAAGGCATTGGAAACTTATTTACATGGATTAAAGCAGAAAGCAATACATTTAGAGGAAATAATATAATCCATAATAGATATCATCATTGTAAGGGAGTAGCCATGTTAATTTCAGCACAGTTTAAAGTTCAGAAGACATTTGAACATGAAGTTTCTATCAAGGGAGTGAGAATAAATATTGATAAAGAATTGCTAGATGTATTCGGATACTATACAGACGTAAGAGATAAAGATATTGTAAACAATATAAAATCAATTCAATCAGAGACCACAACCGTTGTTGCAGGAGATGTTGAGAGAGATTAGGATCAAGTAAACAAATGATTGGTTAAGAAGGGATGGTTAGTATAAGATATTAAAACTAGAGGAAACTCTAAATTAGACTTGATAGGATCTAATGGAGGACTCACTAATATTGTTACACGTAGTCTAGGTACAAGCTAGGTACAAGCGATCACTAATTAATCGAGTGTAGTCTTTAGGAATTTAAACTCCAAAATTGGTAGTCAAGCAATACTATAGTAAACATGGCAAAGTTGTAAGGAATCATTGAACACAATGAGGATTTAATAATCAAATCAGCCTTCCCATTCGTTCCTCTTAATAAGATAGTTGATAAGAAAATAACATTCCAAATACCTCATGTAAGCTATTAGAATTTTCAAGGTCTAGAACTTCAGACATTTCATCGTATATTTACTAAAGAGAGAGTCGATAGCCAAATGAACCTAATAGAGAAAGCTTGGATCATGAAGGATAATAACTGTATCACCAGTTAAGGAAGATCATATCTAAGAACAAACAATCTCCAATCGTAACTAACATTATCGATCTCGTAGAGAATGAATCAACCTTTGAGATAGTAAATTTTCTTAAATTATTGATGAATGTAGATCCTAGAGTAATACAACTGATTAGTATTTATCAACAAGCAGAGAGGGGGCAACATATGAAGAGATAGTCTAAGCTATTGAAAGTGTAAAATCTAACAAGGCAGTTGGAACTGATTACTTACAAGATAATGTTGTTTAAAAATTATAATTACTAAAAGGCAGAGTAGCAGATCTCATTTATAAAGTTGTGAATGAATATAAGAAAATACCTAGATATATAAAATCATTTAGAATTCTAGCATTATCCAAGACTGGAAATAATGCTTGTGCTGTAGAAAATATCCGTTCAATAAGCATATCATCCTTTATTTATAAATGCTTTGAGTAACTAATAGTGAACGATCTCCAAGAAGTTGTGTGGAAGAGAATAGGATCATATTAGTAAGGATTTAGACCTGGAGTCTCTGCTTAAGCTAATTATATGAAGTTAGTTGAGAAGATAGAATAGAGAAAGAGCAGTAAGAGAGTATACTACGCTGTGTTTATTGATCTAGTAAAGGCCTACGATAAGGTAGACAGATACATTCTTAGAAGAATAGTAGTTGATAAGCTATAAGGAGAAATGAAGGACTACGCTATCAATTTGATATGTGATCTCATGTAGGACACTACTGCATATTATAATGGTGAATCATTTAGGACAACGAGTGGTGTGATTTAAGGAGGGATACTCTCTCTAATTCTTTTTGCACTATATCTCGATGAAGTAAGAAAAAAAGGAAAGCTCTGGATGGATATAATATGGAATTCCATGTGCACGCCTTTGCTGATGATATAGTACTATATTTTGAAAGAAAGGCTAAGAAAAGTGTTAGATGAATTCTAGTTAATGAAATCTGCTTAAAAATCATTTGTAATTACTTATGCCAGCTACACATTGGACATAAATGGAATAAAAAATGAGGATTGTTAATAGGATTTATCATATCCAACGACTCCAGAAAATGATTAAAGAAGTTAAACGATCTATTTAAAATAAAGTAGCAGCCATAATTGGAGATCAAAGGAAGCATCCATTGCTCCAGTTAATAGTCTTGTAATGAGTTCTTTTATTAATAATCAGTTGATTTATTACACTCATGTCTTTACGAAAACTAACGTGAGATACATTGATTCATGGCAAGCTAGAGAACTTAAAAGAATATACAAACTCCCTAGAAACCTGTCTGTCACAGACGCTAGCAGCCTAAGAGAGTCCCTAGAAAGACCTGAAGCCCCAGAAAGACTATTCCAAGCCTCTGAGTCGCACGAAAGAATGTTATAACCCAATTTTTGCCATTTCAAAGCTTAAAAAGAGATAAAACAACAAAAGAATGTCTAAATTATCAAAATCACAAACTTAATTCAGAAAACAACTCAAAATCTAAATTCTCGAACCTCGCGAACTTCGCAACTCCACAAAACACAATTCACACAAACGCCAACTTCCAAAATCCTTCTCCATCTTCCCTAGCAGAGGCCATGGAAGGGGAGTCCATCCTCTTG
>JAGYYO010000328.1:0-10514 GCA_021441625.1 Diophrys sp. 3 WChen-2021
AACATATTAATATATTAAACTTGCTCCTAGAAGCAGAAAATTTTATTAAGGTTCTACACTCAGGTTTGTTGAGAGCTCTCAAAATTGTTTCTAGAGACTCGCACTTGCCAGACTGGTTTAGTACTATAATAAACACTTAAATAATATTCATTCTCAGTCTCTATAATCAACTTATTAATAATCTACTTAGAACCCACCACTGTTGTTAGCATTGACTGCTGTGTGATCTCACTCTCTTTCTTCTTCACCGCCGGATTTGATTGCTTTTATGTTTAATTAAATTACGATGAGAGAAGGGGAGATATGAAGAAGGAGGGAGGGGGATTGAATCTTGGAGAGACTGGTCGGTGGGGAGGCTTAAGAGAAGGAGGATGGTGGAGTTAGGGATGATGAGGGGGTTTGAAATGTGGGAGAATGGCTTAGGGAGGGGAATGAATTGGGAGTGGGAGTGGGGAAGGAGACTTAGAGAAGAAGAAAGAGGGAGGGAGGGAGGTTTCTTAATAGAGTTACCTCCTACGGATACTCATGGGACAGTTAGATAGTTATTTAGGGGATTGAAGGGGGTTGGGACTACATATGAGCCTAATATAGAAAGAAAAACATTAGCTGAGAAGACACAAAATGAGTTTGCTTAGCACTCAATCAAGTCATCAATTCTTCCAACTAATAAAATATATTATTACTCTATGTACATTTGAGTAATCTCAACATGATATTTCTCTTCAATATTAGACTACTTTAGGTCAACATTCACTCTCTCACAACGTGAATGTACTTCTTTTAGTGCCTAGTATATGGTAACTTTTCCTAGGAGGTAAAACACAAGAGATAAGTACAATGAAAGGAGTAGAGTTTGACAATAGAATTTAATTAAATATGTTTGATTATTTCATTAGGATTAGACAGATCAACTCTAGCAACACTCCCATTCCTCAAGCATCCTTCTTACTAGGATTTGGAATGCAACAAGAATGAAGGACTTTGAAAGAGTCCATCGAACCACAATGATGCTAGTTGCTGGTGCGATTGAGTTATTTCAACCACCAATTACACAGAATTCTCATCCTGTGTAGCTAAGGGTTCATTAACTTACTTTACAGTCATACCTGAAAAACATTTCAGCCCTTAGGCTGATATTAGAAGAGATTGAAAAAGGATTCTGTATTTAAATCTTCACTGTCTGCCAAATTGAAAACAAGACCCCTCGATTATGCTATTGATGAACAAATGAGTTAAGGACTTCCCATATATCCCCTAAGAGAAGCTAAGCCCTTACGTCTCTACATAAAAGGATTCTTTCCTTAACGAACATAAGGAAGCAACAATAATATCTGAACACATATGTTAAGAATGAATGTTAGAATACTTACAAGATGCAGTCAAGAATACACTTTAGTGTTGAATCCCTCATGTACATAGACTACACACAATTACCTATGCTTTCTCATTATAGTATAAGAAAGTATGAAACAATTCAAGAGGTAGAATAGCATTCTGTGGATTAAAGTAAATCTACAGTATTAATATACCACGTGTCCAATCATGTTCTTAGAAGAAAGAGTTCCTCCTCATAATACTGATTGATGGTATTCTAGTTGATGTAGTGACAGTAGAACAGACTCTTACATTGATGCCTATGTTGATGAATAATGAAGTCTATAGTAGATCTCTTTGTAATTGTGAAAGTACACGAAGATAATACATTTAGAGATTTCATGGAGTAAACTGTATACATTGTCAACTCAAGGGAGTCAGAAGTGGATATTGGGGAAATAGTAGTATTAGGTTAAAGAGATTAACAAAAAGATAAAGTGTTGGATTCACAAGTGCTCCCGGAGAATGACTTGAGCTAGTGGTCCTCATTTATTCATTTTTATTAATCTCCTCATAATACTGATTATTCATTTAAGAACTTAAATTAAAGACTATGATGAACTGAAAGCTGTCAAACTAACTGATAGTAACCTCATTAATGGAGATAGATGTAATTGTCCATGTAAAATAGAAAGTAGAATAAGACTGCCTTGAATACCCAAAATTCAATCCCTTAAACCTATTCCCTTCTCAACCCCTATCATTCCTTCTTCTATTTCCCCTCTACCATCATCACCTCAGTCCATTCGACCTCTCTATCTCATCAATTGATTCCCTTTCTCTCTTCCCCGCTCCTTCCCTCCTCTCACATATCTAATAGACAATCTGTTTTGATATTTATAAATAGTAGATGATTAATCTACAATCACATTCTTATTATCATGGGATATAGGTGCATTATTAGGTGTGTTGCCTCTGTCTATTCTGTTGTTGGAGAAGGAGACAGTGTCATAGTATCTGAATGCTCTTTCAGATGGGATTCTGATCAGGATGGTGGGGGGAATACATTTATGTTGATTAGAAATTGGGAGAATGAGGGGAAGTGGATTTGGTTGTGGGTGAGGAGTATTTTGATTATGGCAGTTGAGGAAATGGATGATTTGTAAAGGGGTGCTCAGGGGATCGAAGGGGGAGTTTGTAAAGGACTTGTATTACTGTCTATTCTACTACTTCATATAGATTAGATCTATGGAGAAGGAGATTGGAGGAGTCTAAGAACTCAAAATACAAAATGAGCACTTGTCCTTTTTACGAAGTCTCCAACCTTTTCATTGACTCTGTCTATCATTACACTTAGATTGTAATAGAGTAGATCTATAATTCCAGAATTTGTCCATGTACTCTACTTATTGTGTGTATGTCCATCTTTCACAGATAATATATCATAAGTATCTGACTATTAGATAAGAGTCTATGATATGATTTATTAATATTCATCAGATATAGTCTCCTCCTTCTATACTAGCTTATACTTCACCTGCATATGCTTCAAAAATCTCTCTCACTGTCATCTCCTATTTCTATATCATATTCTTATTCATCTTTGTCATCTTTTTTGTTCGAATCCCGTAGCTATGAAGTCTCCTCTTATGTCAATTTGATTGTCTATAAGAGCAAACATTGCTTATACATGTTATTCTTCAAGATCGATACATTCTTAACTATTGTTGAATTCTTTAACTAAATTAGTCATCTTAGAGAATAGACTAAGTTTCATATTTTAAATTAAAGTATTTAATAGATAAGAGTACGATCTTAAAATAACAATGTAACAATAATCTTTTTTAAAAATCATTTAATAATTCAGTTAAGTGCCTAATGACTGCTTGTACATGGAGTTGATATAACAAGAATCCTCCTGACAGATGTTATCTGTCCTTACTTCGTTACTACTCATCTCAGAGGAGGTGCACTCCCCACTAGTCCTTTGCTTCTAACAGATTAAGTATGAAAGAGTATGTTTGTTGGTTAAATTTGTTCACCTGAATTTACAAATGAGCATGGATAATGATGCACTAGCAGGAAGAATGTCCTTAATCCAGATAAAACTGTCGAATCCGATAGTAATGGCAAATGCAAAGGATCAGATAAATCACCTGGTGATAACTGCACTGATGTCAATAACGATGGATATTGTACCAACACCTACTGTGCATCATACATTCTCTGGGATGCTAAAAGATACTGACTTGATTCATAACAAAATAACATTGTAACAGACAGAGATAGAATCTTCTGATCCTTCTAGATCCAGGTTAATTATAGATTGATCTTTTCTTGATCTTTAATGTTGTAGATTCTCCCAGTTCTCACTTTCAATGACACTACCTCTTCATGCATTTCTATTGATCTAGTATTTAGTATTAATGCTTTCTATTAGAGAAGTGATAACTGGATCAGCAAATGTACTTCTTCAATCACACACATCTCATTGTAGTATGGTCTAATTGTTAATATATCTTCTTTTTCTTATTTAAGATCGTACTGTGATTCCCCTATGATCATTTATTTCCTCCACTTCTTCATCTTCAAATTTAACTATTCTGTCATTAGTAATATTAGATCTGCTGACTCAAGGATATACAGTATCCTCTTACCTTTTGATGCTCTTCATTTGTTCTGTTGCCTCAATGTCTGCTACTGTCTAGCTTCTTTTGAGGACACTAGATATGTGAATATGTCTTTAGTTTCAAATTATACTTCTTAGTCTCTTTCTTTTAGTCTACGTATTTGGCAACTGTACAAAGAATGTTAATTGAATTAATGTCGGGTTTTACTAATTAATCAGCCCATTCAACAAAGAAGTAATTAAGATTTACTCATCCACTTAGCCCTCCTTCTCTTAATGATCCCACACCAATCACTCTGAAGATCCAGCATACGAAATCTGTTCCCACACTCTCACTCGTTCTTTTCCTCATCTCTGCCCTCCAAATCCAATAAAGAGACTAACCAAGTCTCATTCAAATCTAACCTCTTCTCCAACACTAATGACCCTTCTTTACTCCCTAAAGCTTTCTCCTCTCCTTCCCCTCCAATACCTCTAACCAAGTATTAATACTTAACTACCCTTCTCTATGCTCATATCCATTCCCATATTGAATTCTATTACTGAATTATAAATCTATTAGAGAATATTGTTTAATTTAAAACATACACGTCAATTGAATGAATAAGAAAGCGTATTACATCGTCAAGTCTGTCGTATCCTATATCTTATATAAGAGATCGTATTTTATAATGGCTATAGCTTTGTCTCATGCATCAGGTTAAGGGTATGAGCTATCATGTCCAGTTACTTGGAATATGGGGAAGGTGAGTGTTTTGTTTATATTAGAAGTAGTGTATCTTGATTTGAATGGGAGAGGTGGGATATTGATTGAGTAGGAGGGGTCTGTTCAATCATCTGAGCCAGGGCTGATGTTCTGTTCTTTATTTAATTATTTATCTTTTGTATTTTCAATTAGATTAAGTCAGGCTTGTTTGGGGGATTCCTTTCAGGTATTTGGTTTAGACAGATTTCATAACAGATGTCAGGTAATGAAGATTTGAAGCCATAATTAATAATAAATGAAGAGAAGAGAGAAGAACCTCTCATATTTAAACCTAAGTCTTTCTCTCTTGATTGGATATAAACTATCCATTGGTAATTCAACTATAATCGACAATAAAGGTAAGTTTAAACTCCTCACCTTCCCCTTTGCTTCACCAGCAGAACCCGTAGAACCTTTTACCTGGGTCCCTAGCGGTGGTAAGCTCTAGGTTTTGAGGTGCGGTTGCTAATTTGTCTTGTAAACCTTATTCACCAGTGGGATCAAAGCCTTCAACTGCTACTGGGCTAAAGAGGAACTCTGTGTCAGGGTGTCAGCTTTTCCTGGATATGAGAGGTTTATTGTTCAGAAAACGGATGAAGAAGTCCTAGCTAATGTATTTATGTGATTTTTAATTAGATTTCGCTCACTAAAGTTTTTTTCATTGTAAAACATGATCTCTTATCATGAATGACTTGTATTTTAATTTATAAACTCAACTTAATCAAAACCTTAATTAATTAAATTCACTTCCAACACTCAGCTGTGACAATATTGCAAACCAAGAGGGTCTGTTGAAGACTTTGATGACTAACCAAGAAAGTAGTCCCTGCCAAACTTCTTCCTTCATAAAAGGGGCAGCAGGAGGTAACGGAGAAGCATATAGTTGAAAAGAGATTAATAGAATCTCTAATTATACTTGCTATTGCAATATGAACATTTTCCAAGACTCCATTTCTACATGGTTGGATTCGCTTACATAACCTCAAAGGACCTCATTATACAGAACCTCAGAACTAATCCTAGCATATGTTTGACGCCAAGATGTTCCTTTCTCAATAGAAGGACTCTTGAATGCTTTAAGCAATTGAATCTGGAGAATGAGTGTCGAATAAGAATACTAATTATTGTAATGCAACTATTCTTAACAGACTGAATACATTACTAGAAGAAGGTTTTGAACTCTGCATCCGATAAACATCAGGATAAAGATTAATATCCTTAAAATAAATTCCTGCTTAATAAACACTTCAACCTCCTCATTTCATTCCCTCATCAACTGACCTATAGAAGTCCATCCATCTCTCGCTCTAACTAAGTACACATCGCATCATTTATACACAATTACTCTCCATTAACCTCAACAGCAACTCCCATTGCTGACCATTATAACCTACTTGTCTCAGTAGTCTTATCTCTTAGTTTAAGATAGGATAATGTTTATGTTCTATTATTAGATGTTTTATCTGATGGTAGAGAGGGTAGTGATTGTCTCCTATTGATAAAGAATGGCTGTTTACTTCTATTTTGTATTGTGGAGTGGGAGAGTAGAGAGATACACTCAGGGGAGAAAGAGGGAAGGATGAAGATGATTTAGGAGCAGATATAGGTGGTTAATTCAGTCAGTCAGTCATAAATCAATGGACCTAAATTAATAGGTATGAATTAATTAAAGGCTGTGGGATTTTCGCTGAGCCTCAAAAATGCTCGGCTCTCAAAAAGAATTCTAAAAATGCTTGCCACATTTCCAACCTAGGGATTTATTCTCCACGTTGCCTCCGGCGGACCCATAATTTATGGGGGGAGAATTTGGGCGAGGTTTCAGCTGGAAAATGTTTAGAGAATTTGCCAAAAACTTTTTGCTGAGCATTAGCATGGAAAAAGGCCAAAGATGGCAAAAAAAGTTTTACCATTGAAGACTTAATTGAATTTATAATCAAATTCATCAAATGCTCCTGTGACTTTGTCATCACATCCATCTCCATTGATAGTATTTCCATCATCACATTATTTTTTAGTCTTGGCACGTTTGCTGCCATTTAATTAATTAGATAGAGGTGGTTAATTAGAATAAGTGAAGAAGAGTAAATAGAAGGGGATCAAAGTCATAGTTTAATCATTTTGAAGGATTTAATACTTGATACATGAAACAAGCAAGATCAAATATCCCATTAAAGTAAGATAATATAAGAGAGACAGTGGAGAGACCTTTGAATTAGAGATAGAAACAATTTATCAGCTTTATAAAACTATAGCACTGTAATTCACACTAATCAAGCCACAATATCCCAAAAGACAATCCATGCATTATTTACTGTATCTCCTCTTCTTCTTCCTTTTCCCATGACATTTATACATCTTATGGGATTGATGATGTGGAGTATATTAACACTATTATATAAACTATTGGCATCCTTTCTTCCAGATAAACTACTGACACAATTGAAGTTAGCAATACCTCAGAAGTCTCTGGAACATGGAGAAACGATTACTAGATATTAAATTGATTAATTATAGCTACATTTGCATGTTCATTGAAAGAAAGAACTTCAATATCATTCCAGTAGAATCTGAAGTCTCCAATTCTAAATTATTCTTTGGTTTTTAAAAATACGAATCCCAGAAATTATTTATTTAAATAAGGATATGTTTTTAAGAGATAGTTGTAGTAAGAGAAAAGAGTTCCAAGCTCATCCCCTCCTTAAATATTTAAGATTGTTTCTAAATTTTAGATTGCTAATTGAAATAATTATTTATATCTTTAAATACAATTAAAGATTTCTATAATACATTAAGACCAGAATCACCTAATTATATCAAAGGAACTGCGAGAGTAACCTCTTATAATAATATATCTATTAAGTTCAACAAAATACATTGAATGACTACAAATGAATGTTTCTCCAATGAAAATTATAACAAGATGCTTTTATAATAATTAAGTGCAGTTTGATCACTCTTTGATAGTGACATATTAGAGACAACTATGTAATAGTAATTAGGATTTCTAAGACTAATTCTGCGCTTAGCCTCCCTCTCCTCAGCTTTAAGGGTCAACAGGTGAACAGAGGAAAGTCATCATTAGTTCTTTTACTCATCATATCTTAACTCCGTACATACCGCATAGCTAAAGAAATAAAAACCATAAGGAAATCTCAACTGCACAATACTTAAACAATGAAATCTTTGTTCTAGTGCTAAATGGATTCTTTAATCGGGTAGAACAATACTTTTAAGTATTAATTACTATAAAACCCTCAGGTTTAAAGTCTAAGATAGACTACTATATTGTAGACTTCAAGAATTAAGCAATGTTATTTTGTCATAATTGTCATTCCATCCATTTATCTTTGACCAGTATTAACTCAACCTAGAGACTTGATACTTTAATACGCCCAGCTGTGCTAGAGCATATTCCTAGTCAAATGGCCCAAGAATTTATGAATTCGAAATATCTACAGTAATTTAGAATATATTTCAATGGCTCTTTCTCTCTAAGAACTGCATTTTATAGAGAAGAAAGTAATATGTCCTTAATCTAATTATAAAACAATATTAATATCTCAAATGGTAACGAATGACCACTCTTCCAATTTCCAATGTCCTATAAGATAACTTACTTAGTTCTGCCTGAGTAAGCTCATTCCCAACCTTCGAAGCATGATTCGCGATAAAGTTACTTTTGATTCTCTAACCTCATTTCATTTTGTCTCTTTATTAATTCTGGAATCAAACCAGCTTTCATTGTCTTGCTTCTCAAGTTGATTAACTTACTGCTCTTTAGCTGCTATGTCTGGGGTAGGCCTGTTATCAGAATGTCCGGTCCAATCAAAACTTCTTCTTTCATGCTTTTCAACATTATCATCTAGCTCTTGATATCTTGCCTCTTTCCAATTAGTTCAAGAGTTTCGTCTTAGGGTCTTCCTCTGTATGATCACGACTGGACATGATCTTCGATTAAATGCTGTTGCAATGGATAGTCCTAGTAATTTTCTTAAGCAGCAGTAAATAAAAGGCCATTTTATTTCTATTTAATTCCATTCTTCTTCAGTTGCGCTCAGCTTCTTAGAAGGGTCCCGCTTCAGCATCTCTCTAATCTTCTGTTAGGAAAACATTGCTTGTAAAGTAAATGGAGAGAAATCGAAGAGAGAGCCTAGTAGAGCAGAATTCAATGAGAGGTCAAAAGCTAGATCAAACATTTAGACTATTCACTTCCTCATCTAATCTAACGACTCAATTCCACATTCTTCCCTTCTTTCGAACTCTCAATACTTGGTCTAGGAAACTTTAGGAGGAATACTAAATAGACACTATCACTGTAAATATACAAGACTTCTCTTCAATACAAGCATTCAACCTATAATTTTACGACCTTCGATTGTATTTATTACCTGCTCAATATACTTTTGCGAGACGTAATGAGTCATAAGAAGAAGGTAAGGTGATTCCCCTCCTGCTGACTCTGAAGAATGACTAGCAGAAACGATTCAAGTTCTTAATACAAGAGCTTTAGTATCTCAGAATCCTGACCTTAGCAAAAAACTTTCCCATTATCTCTGATTACCTGTCTGAGCAACGAGAGTTTCCTAAACTTTCACATTCTTGTATAATGTAAGTTCCTCACACAGAGTTATGTTTGTTACACTCTTCAATCCGAAGTCGCAGAGCACATAAAGAAAAAAGAGAAACTTATCTTGAGAAAAATATCATGCAACTCCAAGTTGACAGAGATGTTGCTGCTGGTCTGAAAGACACAACTCTTTTCAAGTAAGTAACATTGCTAAGTAAGCTTTCAGAACAGAAAGGAACAGCTGTCAATTTGCTAAGCCGAAGCCAAGCGCCAAGGAGCTTGAAGAGGAGAAAGACGTCGAAGGTGAGTACCTTAAAGTCCAACAGACTGGCGACAGTCTCCTATAAGAAACTTATCGAGGAGAAACAGGCACTTGAAACATTGCTAGAAGCGTCAAAAATCTTTAAAGCTAACTTTCCTAAGACTGGTGTAGTAAAGAGGACACCATGTTGCAATGCAAAAGTGGGAGACTTGAGCTTGGTCATGACTCAATGCTCAACCATATTAGTAAGAAGCACCTGGATCCACCATATGTTGTTTAACACAAGCCAATATGCTTCGTCTGTGATCCTAATGGAAGGGTTTTCCCTAGACTCGATGAACTCGATGATCATTTGTTCAAAGAGAGATGCCACCACACTCTCATTATTATTTATGAACATATTAATTTCATAATCCAAAGTCAAACTGTATAGATGTTTTTTCAGTTAATAGAATTTACATTTCATATGTAAACGAAGCAAGTACAATGCGTGGCTCTTTCAGACTTGAGTGAATTATGATAAAGAACAGTAATATATAACAAGTCAGTAGTTAACACTAATTCTCTTCTTTGTTTCTAATTTACTTATAGTCTAATTATTCTCGAAGAATGATCTTGGCCTAATAGAGTTCAATAAACATTAGGAGGAGGATCTAATTTAAAAGTTCAAGTTGGACAAATCAATTGTGGTCAATGGGTCAATTAGGATAATGATAAAGGAATGAATTAAATATAAATGTAATCCAGTAGACACAAAGTCTCGCATCCTCATTAGTAGGTAACTCTCAATAACTTTCCTATGCATGATGATCACAAGGAACACGCTTGGCAGGCCAACTATTATATCAAATGGTCCATATGAGTGGCAAGGCTCTTTTATCTATCAACAGGTACCCCAAATCCCCAAAACCCCAAAACCCCTCTCAACCAATAAGCTATAGTTTCATTATTCGTTCGGCTCATCTTAATTATGGACTAACAGTACTTCTTAATTAAC